>PVJI01025415.1:0-20499 GCA_004026765.1 Micronycteris hirsuta | reverse complement strand
TTCCTTATCTCTATTGGTTCCCTGCAGATCTCTCCTCATTTGTTCAAGCAAGTTCGTTAATTTTTCGTCGAATTCTGAAAGCATCCTTATTACAAGGGATTTGAACTGTGCATCTGATAGGTTGGCTATCTCTTGGTCGGTTAGCTCTGGGGTTTTGATCTGTCCCTTTCTTTGGGCCATTTTTTCCCCCCTTGGTGAACCTGTTACTGTAAGGGGGGCGGAGTCTTGGGGCTCCCCTGTGCAGGGAAGTTCCTGGTAGTTGTGCTGGGACCATAGCCTCTGGGGGCGGGGACTGAGGGCACAATGGCACCTTCTCCGCTCTCCGCAACCACACCACCTCCTGCAAGCACTTCGGGCCCCTCTGCGCTGGCTCCGGGGGTCACTCCGGGGTCGGTGGACGGGCTGCACAGCTCCAATCCCCCAAGGGTCTCCCCAGCGAACTTTCCTGTGAGGCCCAGCGTTCCTCCGGCCGCAGACTCCACCCCCTCACCTGCTCTCGATCTGTGCCGTTGAGTTGCGCTCTGCCTTCCCCCAGGTTCTCTCCGCACACGAATGCAGACCTGCTGAGTCCACCGGTCTCTCGGCCCTGCTGGGTCTGGATGAGCCGGGCACAGACCGAGCTTCAGTTGGTCCCCGTCTGGGTATGCTTCAGCCCTGCAGGGGACCGCCCCTCCAACCGCGGACCTGCAGTCTGCTCACCTGCTCGCCGTGGAGTCACCAAGCGCTCTCCCTTCGCTCTGCACCTTCTGGCTCACCAAACTGGATGAATGTATATTCTTTAATTCCTTGGTTGTCGGACTTCCTCTCAATATGATTTTCTGTCAGATCTGGCTGTTTTTGGATGTGTAGATTTCTGTATTTTTCCTTTGTTTGGCTGTGCGAGGCGGTACGGTGCATTCACCTATGCTGCCATCTTAGGAAGTCTGAAGCACAGACTTTTTTTTCTACCATTTATGAAGCTGTGTTTGTGTCCAAACCCAGCTCCTATTTTCCTGAAATTAGTTTTAGTTTCTTCAAGGATATGGTATTATATTACCTATCAGTCTTATTTTCCATGTTGGGAACTTTATTCCCCCCCCCCTAGGTCTTCACTAGTGTTTTTTGTTAGATGTTGAGAGAGGCTTCCCTGGGGAATGTTAGCCTGATGCCACTTTGAATAACATAGCAGCAGCCACTAACATTTACTGAGCACTTACCATGTGCTATCCATTTCCTCATTTAATCACCACAACAACCCTCATTTGACCACTCTGAGACTAATTTGCCAAGGACACTCTCTGCTAAGGGCACGGGCTGCCATGTGCATGTATTCAAAGCCATTTGCAAACTCTTAGGCTGCCTGGGATTTAAAAATATATAGTATGCCACCTTTGTATGCTTTTCTAAATTTCTTAATCTTTATGACCCTGACTTAACCTCTCAGATACCAGTATTTCCTTCTCCTTCCTTGCATGTTGATATGATACATAACCTCATCAGTTAACTCTAGGTTAATCTCTTACATGATATATATCTCATGCCATTCGTGCCTAATTAATGGACATTAAGTAATCAAATATCCTTTTAAAATCTTTTAGTTTAGAAATTATATTTTTCAGATACTTGAGTGAATATTTTACTGTTCTGTGTCATTTTTAAACTTCATGAAAGGTCTTTTTAAAACAATACATGGATTGAATACACTTTCAGATAGGTGCAGGATATAAAATGTTAATTGTACACAAGTACTTTACACAAGCACCAGATTCATTAAATGATGGTCACAGGAATATTAAGAAGACAAAACCACTACACTCAATTGTTAGAGGTTGGATTTTCTGGAAACCAGACTGACATGGTGTTAAACATGCATAATGTCGGTTAGGGAGTGAGCTTGGGG
This sequence comes from Micronycteris hirsuta, assembly GCA_004026765.1. Classification (NCBI taxonomy): domain Eukaryota; kingdom Metazoa; phylum Chordata; class Mammalia; order Chiroptera; family Phyllostomidae; genus Micronycteris; species Micronycteris hirsuta. The sequence goes on along the minus strand of PVJI01025415.1, from coordinate 18,620 downwards.
TCAACACCTGTGGACAGAAGAATGAAGCAAGATTGAATAGAGGGTCAGTTGAATTGCAATTCAGAATCAACAATAGAGCTTCAGGCTACCCACCCCCCAGAGGAGGTCAGAACCTTCAAAGTTCTCCCCTGTTAGGCCAATTAGTCAGATTGCTATAGTGGCTCATCAATCAGCAATTGAATTGGGACACCTGGGAAGGTAGTGGCCTTGGTAAGGCTGCCCCCTCTGCAGCCTGAGAAAATCTCTGAAGGTGCTGACATTGAAGGATGACTGCTGGCAGCAACCTTTTCTTCACTGAAGGGGATCTACACAGAGAAGCATCATAGGATCTACCACAATGATCCTCTCTGACAAGTCAGTCATTTCAGAGATGGCCAAAGTGCTTCAGTGCATTTCCAATTACTTTAATGCTTGCTGTAATTTTTATTACTTTTTAAACTCCTAAGAAAATTAAGATGTTAAATAAATGACAACTTTCCATAGGACTTGCCTGGTAATCATGAAATACAAGAGCATTGGGGAAGGAAAGAAAACTGATGTTCAGTGAGGACATTTTGGCTCAGGCCCTTAACATACAAAATTTCATTTTACTAGCCCAAATGTGCTTTAAGATAATAGATGAGAAAATGGAGAGAATACTTACCCACAGCTGGTTAATTGTACACTTAGAAGTAGATTACAACAAAACCTTTGGTGCACCACAATGGCTCATCCTGACAAAGTGACTGTGATGTAAAAGACATCTCACTTCTGGACTTTGGAGTGTTTTGACAAATGGTGGCAGAGCCTATGGCCAGGGAGCCTGGGCCAGAGCAGATGGTCTGGATCATGCCCAGCAGCACTACCCAGGAGAGAACAAAGGGCTGCCCTGCTGTCCCTGTACAAATATATTAGGCACAGGCTTCTTGGAAACCTTTAATGAAAAAGGGTCTATTAAATGTGTCCCCTCACAAGGGTCTACAATGATCCCAACATGTTGATGGGTCTTTCATGCCTTCAGGAACCTAAGTGACAGAATTCATCAATCAACTAATACATTCTGAAAGCACCTGCCACATTCTTGGGCAGCAAAGGAGACACAAAGAGATTTAAGAATAGTGTGTTATAGTAAATGAGGCACTGTCTTCCCACTTCACTTAGAATAAAATCCAAATTCTTTGCCATGGGTTATAATTCTCACCCTTATTTCCCTCCTGTTTCTCAGATATCATTCTCTCTATTGTTCACTTTGCTCTAGCCACACTGTATTTTTCACTAGCTATTTTATTTGCATGGAATAATCTTCCGCAAATCTGTGTTATAGATCTATCCTCTTCCTCCAGATTTCGTCTCAAATTTTTCTGTTTCACAGAGGTTTTTCTCTGATTCCCATAGCTAAAATCATCCTCTATTTAACACTGCTTTATTTTCATCATGGTGCTTTTCACTTTTTGAAATTATCTTCTTTGCTCATTTACTTGTTCAACATCTGTCTCACCCAAATTTGTAAGCCACATGGAAATTGGGACCCTGTCCATCCCCAATACTTAGAAGAGCACTTGACATGTAATATGGATTCAAATATTTATTAAGTGAATAAAACAAGCAGGAGGCCAGTGTTCCCTTCCTAGTTCTACAAGCTGTGTGAAATTGGGAAGATCATTTAACCACTTTGAATGAAAGCTTATTCATCTAGAACAAGAGTTGGCACACTATGGCTCACAGACTAAATATAGGTGGTTGCCTAATTTTATAAAGAGTTTTATTGGAACACAGGCATGCTCATTCATTTATGTATTGTCTACAGCTTTCAGGCTGTAAGAGCTGAGCTGAGTAGTTAAGACAGTCACCATATGGCTCAGAAAGCTTAAATATATACAATCTGATACTTTAAGGAGAAAATTTGCTGACCTTTGGTGATCATATATTTGCTCTACATTCCCTGCAGCATGTTTGTAAGGAGAAAATTAAAAGATGCATGTGAAAGTTTTTGTAAAGTGAAAAATGCTATTCACATAAGCGTTAACTTTATTATCTAGGAAGATGATTGTCATGAAGCCACTGCAATCAGTCAGCCAATGATTGTGTAAAATAAAGGCACTGATTTATATGATTCACACTATTTCAACAGGGACTTCAGGGAAATATGAAATCATCCTTCAGGGCATAGGCTAGCCAGCCCTTCCCTGAATATTGGCTCAAACTTGAGGTGACAACCTCCTCAAGACAGTGGAGGAAAAGAGGAGATAGATATACCTGGGATCAAATCTCCACTCTACCACTTATCAGCTGTGTGCCTTCAGACCCTCACCAACTCTACCTGTCAGGTTCCTCATCTGTAAAATGAGGACATTAAAAGTACCTATCCCATAGGATTCTTGTAAGGATAAAATGATATAATTCATGGAAACAGAGACAGCAACCATCTCATTGTCAACATCAATGGTAATTGTCATCATTTTCATCTTTATTGTCATCATCTAGCTACCTCTCCCACGTTCTGAACTAATTCTGTGGCTAAGGAAACAAGTTTTTGTACTTGTCCATTTGTATCTTGGAGAGTTCTGCACAGGACGCCAGGGGTCTCATTTTCCTCCCTGTTTCTTCTGTATTCATTTACTCTCTCTAGGACTATACCATCCTCTTCTGAAAAGACGTCTGAACTTTAGCTTCATCCTAGCTTCTTCTCTCCCTCACTCCCTACATTGAATAGACAGCCAATTTTTGCCTCCTGAAACTAATCTCTAGTATGTGCTCTAGGCTTCATCCTTACAGCAAAGTTGTTACTTCACAGGCTAACCAGCTCCATTCTCACCTCCTATGACAGCTTTCCATGCAGGCATCTGAGTCCAGGAAATGCCAGTTCCAGTCCATCCTCCACTTATAGTCCATCCTCCAGTCCATTTATAGCATGAATGTTATCCTCTCAAATAAAATCATGCCACTTCTTTTTCAAAAATAGTTCTGGGATTCTCCATTGTCTGCTTGTTACACAAGGTCTTTTTAAACCTTGCCACCTTCTACTGTGGAACCTCATCTTCTTCCACCTGTTTATTACCGGTACCCTCCCCTTGTGTGTGTTTTAATCACATGCACCTACTTGCTGCTCCCATAGCCAACCTACAGAGACAAGAGCAAGAAAAAAAATGCCCTTTGTTGTAAACAACTGAAATTTGGGGGTTGTTTTTTATGCATCATTATCTGAGCAGAAGTCTGACTAATGTGACAGAAATTATAATTAAATAACCAGTTATTGAGCCAAAGTTATAGCATAACTTCACTCCAAAATAAAGTCATGGTTTTTAAAAAAAAAAATATATATATATATATATATATATATATATATATATATATATATATATATATATATATATAGAGAGAGAGAGAGAGAGAGAGAGAGAGAGAGAGAGAGAGAAAGAGGGAGAAATTATATGTGCTGTCTTTGGGCAACATTCCCTAAATGAGTGACTTATACACATTTAACTTAATCTCCATTAAGTGGGGCAATTTTTTAAAATATCATAGTAAAAAATACCATAGTAAATTTCTAAATGATAAAAAGTTTAACTGAAGAAAAATCAAACAGTCAGGAAAATGTGGAGAAAATGTCACTCAATAAAAAGCCTGAGAAGAGGTAACACAAAATGAGGACAATTTAGGTTGATTTAATGATTCAGTACAAGAAAGCTCAGCAAAATACACTTCAGTGTATGAATAAGAGGTCCCCAAAAGGGCAGAAAAAGTAAGAAGAGTGAAAAGTTGAGCTGTGCCCTGGATGTAGATCTGAGCCAGATGAGTCACCTAAGGGAGGTTAGCACTATGGCTAAATAAAAGGCCCAGGTCAAGGAAGAACAGTGCTCCCAAGTAGAGAGCCATTGAATAATTCCCTTGGGCATTTATCTGAGAGCTTTAATGGATAATTGAAGATCATTTTGTCCACATTAGCTACTAAGGAGATTTGACCCTCAATGAGAGGTACCATCAGGTACATTAATCACCCAGCTAATGGCCTAACCTCTTTGATAATGTCACATACACAGTTTTTTTTTCCCCAATTGGCTTTGAAGTGCACCTTCTCCCACAATAATTGCACATTTTTTCTCTCACCTTGTTGCTGGGAAGAAAGAAAAGGAGGAAGGGAGGGAGGAAGGAGATGGGAGGTGCAAAGAACAACTTCTAATTCAATCTTGTTAACTACTAGAGCCCGTGTATAAGGCAGTGTTGGTATACTGGGAATTACCCAGCAAGATAAGATGTCCCATTTAGTTCCAAGGGCCATGTGTGTATTACCTTGATCTTCAGTGTGAATGAGGGGACTTGAAGTTATCTAGGAGTTGAAACCCATATCTAATTTGTAGCAAAACTGCTTAGATACATGATAGAAAAACACTGGGAACAGGGTAAAACCCACCAGTTAGCATTAGTCATCAAAGGGGAAAAAATTTGTTTCATCCATCCTTTCTGATAATTAAAGTGATGTCACCTAAGAGCCTGTGGTGTGAAATAAGTACTAAGTACCATGGAGTGCTGATCTCAGCTCTTTAGGTGATTCATTTCAACATGAACTTTGATAAACAGAAGAAAATAAATCAAACAGGGTATCTTTTCTTATTTAGATATTTTGAAACATTCAATCTGAAAATTATTTATGATAGTAATAAGATACCAATGTCTGCTGCAAATATCTAACTTTGGTGATTTTCAAGTTTTCATGGACCATAAACTTCTAAATCCTTGGGCAAAGATTTTTATATTTGTTCTGAAAATCTTTTTGTATCTGGAACACATACTGAATCAATCAATTAATCAATCAATCAATCTTTCACATAAACAGGAAATGCCCTGGGTATTTTGGAAATGTGTGTTCTTTGATGACAGTGTCCTAGTCTAGCACACAGACCAAGTTCAATTAGTACATAGTAAGCCATAGACTGCAGTGGCACATTTTAGAAAAGGGATTCTTTATTATTTGTACTAGAAAAACTTTTAATGGTAAAAGTATAGCAATTAAGAACTTTAAATTACCCTAACTGTACTCTAAGAACTGTAAAAATACCCTAACATTCCAACAATTCCTAACAGAGTAAGTGTTATGGAACCATTTCTGGCCACAACATCTTAATTATCGATAAATCCACTGAGAATGTTTCAAGAAATGTGTTTGGCAGTCTACAACATTATCAGCATCAGAATATTTTTGTAGTTTATTTAAAATGTATTATTTTAAAACACTCATGTCTATGTAAAATTTTTAAAACCTCAATTTAACCTCCCAGAGATAATAATTGTAAAAAAAATTGAATTTATTCTTACAGACATTTTTCCACAAATGATGATAATATTAAAATACTTCCACAAAGTTTTTATATCCCTTCCTTCAAAAGGTGGAGCCTAATTCTCTTCCCACTGAGAGTGGATCAGACTTAGTGGCTTGTTTCTAGCTCATAAAATGTGGCCAATGTATTGGTTGCAATTTCTGAAACTAAGTCATGAAAAGCATTGCATAGAAACATGGAACAGACTGACAGTGACCAGAGGAGAGTGGGGAGGGGGACAATGGTGGAAAGAAGGGGAAGTAACTAGTCAAGGGACATCAAAGAACATGTATGAATGGCCCATGGACATGGACAAGAGTGGGTGAATTAACTGTGGGAAGGGAAGTGGGCTGAGCAGAGGAGAGCAAAGGGGGAACACTTACACAATAACAATATAATTTTTTTTGAAAAGCATTACATCTCTATCCCTCTCTGTCTCTGTCTCTCCTTCTTTCTCTTTGTCTCATCAATCTCTCTGGGGGAGCGAGTTGACATATGAGGACATCTAAGCAGCACAATGGAGTGACACATATGGCAAAGAACTGAGGCCTCCTGCCAACAGCCACATAAGTCAGCCATTTTAGAAACAGATCCCCAACCCCAGTCAAATCTTCAGAGACTGCAGCCCTAGCCAACATTCAGATTGCAGTGACATGAAAATCCCTGAGCTAGAACCAACCAGCCAAACCATTCTCAAATCCCAGACACATTGAAACTATGAGATAATAGATGTTTATTGTTTTAAGCCATGATGTTTGAGGCTAATTTGTTAAGCAGCAATGAATAACTAATACACACACATGCAGGCACTCACACTATCACACTACACACAAATACACACATAATATACACTATATATTTCAAAAAAATTGGAAAACACTTCATATATTTTTGTAACTCTCTTAAATGTTAATTAATAATACTATATTATAAACATTTTCCCACATGTATTTTCAGTGATGGGTTTTAAATAGTTGGGAATGCATACAATCCCTGTCAAAAAATTTTTAAAACTACTTTACATGTCTTATAAGAGAGAGAAAAGTTTTTCCTCTACCATTTTTGTTCAGTTTCTGGGGTTGTACAAATTAAACTATCTAAAAAAAGATTAACAAGAGAAAGGGCATAGAAATTTATTTGATGTTAATATTTTAATTTTTACATGTACACGGGGTTCTCAGAAAAGGAAATAAAAATCCCAAAAAAGCAAGCCTGAGAGCTTATACACCATTTTAACAAAGAGTGTTAAATTTGTTAATGTGACAAGGCTAAGAAAATTAGTTTGGGATTCTAGAGGGGATAAATTTTGGATGAAAAATATATAAAAGAAAACTAATGGAAGATAAGGATTATATCAGTAAGGTTTGTTATGCAGATTCAACCTCACAGTGTCTGTGGTGATGAGTGTCTCAGGTTATTTTCCTCTTGCCAGTATGAGAAAGATGAGGAGGGGTCCCTTCACAAAAGGAAATTGTTATCCTGCATGTAGACAAAATAGGGGAGGACAGAGAAATTTTCTGACATCTACTGTTCTTTAATTGCCTTCAGCTCAAAATAATCTTTATGTCAAAGTGGCATATTTTGAGGTGACATATTCTGATCTCCTTCAGTCTACTGGAGTATAAAATTCTCCTAACAAGGGACAAAATCTATATTCTACAGTTTGAAATGAGACATAAAATGCAACCATTGCTACTACTGCTAGAAGGAGAAAACAAATTCTAACTGAGGTGTTAATGGCTGATGTCCATTCTCTGTAGTGGCTTCTTTTGTTATGGGAGGTAGACTGTGATAGGACTGAAGTAGAAATAAAGACAGAGAGTGGGATGTATCTACACATAGTTTGAGGTATGGTGCAGGTGATGTTAATGAGGGAATTGTTAGACTAGAGAAATGGAGACCTTGAGTATTAATGAACTCTCCTCAAAGAAGAAGAAAATTCCAAGGACCATAGGATGAAACTTTGGTGAGTTCCATACATAGATGGATGGAAGAAAAGAATTAAAAAAAAAAAGGAAGCACAAAAAGAGATAGGGAAAAGCAGGAGCGTATGAGGACATGATAGCCAGGAGAATGAGTATGTCAGGAAAATGAAGGGAAAATAGGCATGGTCAAAAACTCTCAGATGTTGTTAAAAGAAAAAAAAGCACCATTGGAATTTATAAGAAGGTGATTTAGAGAGAGGAAGATGGTGGCGATATAGGGAGGAGAGGAGTCCACTTCCTCCTACCAGCTGGTAAAACACCTAGCCGATTTTCTGAGGAAAAGAGTGAACACCCAACAGTATTCCAGCATATAAGAAGATTGGCAACCAAGAGTATAGGGGAAATTGAATGATCAGATGGTCAGAGAGTGCTTTGGAATGAGAAGGTCCCCCCGGGACCAGAGCAGGGAGCAGGGAGTGCTGCAGCCCCAGACCCGGCGGCTGCTGGGTCTGCTGCAAAATTCTTGGGAGAGAACTAGGTTGGGATGTGTGAGAGACCAGATGCTTATTAGATCTGGCGAGCTTAAATAAGAAGAATTTTTCAAAAAAATAGGAAAAAAATAGGCACTCCCCGGCTGTTTGGAGAGGTCCCACCCCCAACAGCCCTGGGATCAGTGCGCACCCAGCCTGCCCAATCTCCAGAAGCACCGGGGTGAGTCCACAAACGGCCCTCAGCTGGTGGTGGCTGGCCCTCCTATCAGGGGTGAATTGAAGACTGAACGAACTGAATGACCTGCACAGGTCCCTGCTAACTCCAGAAGAACCAAGAGCAATCTGCAACCAGTGGTCCTGGGGCCAGTTGCGGCTTCTGCAGCCAATCAAGGTGAATTGGGGACTGTGGGCACCCAGTGACCCGCGGCCCAATTGTGCACATTTCAAAAAACCAGGGTCAGTGCACAACGGGGCCCTCTGGCCTGCGGTGCACCAGCGCCAACTCCAGGGCCAAAAGTGGGCAGTGAGTGGAGGTACTCAGAGCTCATGCCCTGACGAACAGGGACAAAGCGCTGGCCACACATCTCCTGCACACTGAACCCTGCAGGGTCGACTGGCTCTATAAAGAAAGGCAGAGGAGCCCCATTGAGGGGAGCTGCAGTGCTCACAAACTCTTGACTCAGTGTGGGGGCAAAACAAACCACCCAGAAGGGGCACTGAGAGTTCATAGTACCTAAACCAGCAAGAAGGTGGGGGGATGAGTTGCCCCTAATTGGTACACCTCAAAAACAGCACAACAGATCCAGTCTGGACTCAGAAGGACACCTAGGAACTGGGCTAGAGGCTGGAAAACAGCGAAGAGTGCATCTCAGGAAGGGACAAAAGCAAAACTAATCTACCCAGCCTGACGCAGACAGGAAGACCAAAAGAACAGGCCTTGCCAGACACTTTTAAAGCCAGCCAGCAGAAGTTTTTTTTTGTTGTTGTTGTTTTTTCCCCACCCTTCTTCCTTTCTGCACTCAATTTTTTTAATGCCTTCTTCCTCCATTTCCTTTAGTATTCCTAGTATTCTCCTCTTTTTATTTCTTATTTTTGTCTTAATTTATAAAAAAAAGAAAAAAAATATTTTCTTTCAATTTGTTCTTCCCTTCTTTCTTTTTTTGTTCGTCCTTCATTCCTTCCTCACCTTGTATTATTCTTTCTCCTTTCCTTTACTCCCCTTTTTTTGCCTTTTGCCTTACCATCTCTTCTTTACCCACAGGTCAGACATTAAAACCAGGAGTTGTGAAGAGACCAGAGTTGGACCAGACAGAGGTCAGCCTAAAAAACAGAGACAGTGACAAAAGTTTAGCTTTGCTACTCGAGAGAACTTGCAACGTGGGAGCAGTGAATAGCACTACAGCAGCTAGAAGATGAAATACATCAGCAAAGGAACCACCAACACAAAACAACAGAAGAAGATGAAGGGGGAAGAAGAACCCTCACTAAACTCAATCCAGGACCGAACGGATAACTACCAATTAGAGGAGAAATTACCCACAATGAACAACTGAATGAGAGTAATTTAAGAAACAGAGGCTAGCAAGAAGAGTCTCACAAACAATGGGAAGACAAAGAAATAATCCCCAAATAAAAAGAAAGGAGGAAGCCCCAGAGAGAATGATAAATGAAATGGAGGCAAGCCAACTATCAGATATTGAGTTCAAAGCATTGGTTATCAGGAAGCTCGATGAGCTCACAGAAAATTACCAGAAAATACAGGGAAACTATGATGAACTCACTGCAAACTACATCAACATGAAAAAGGAAATATAAACTATTCGCAAGGGCCAAGAGGAAATGAAGAATACAATATCTGAATTGAAGAACACAATAGAAGGAATCAAAAGCAGGCTCGATGAGGCAGAGGATCAGATCAGTGAGCTGGAGGACAAGGTAGAAAAAACACTTAAAAAGAGCAAAAACAGAAAAAGAGACTAAGAAAGAATGAAGAGGTATTAAGGGAAATGCAGGACAACATGAAACGTAGTAATATTCGTATAATAGGGATACCAGAAGGAGAAGAGGAGCAAGGGAAAGAAAACATGTTTGAAAATGTAATAATGGAAAATTTCCCTAATCTGATGAGAGAAAAAGTCACACAAATCCAGGAAATACAGAGAGTCCCAATCAAAAGGATCCTAAACAGACCCACTTCAAGACACATCATAATTAAAATGGCAAAATTCCAAGACGAAGAGAGAATCTTAAAGGCAGCGAGGCAGAGACAGGAAGTAACATACAAGGGACCTCCGATAAGGTTACCAGCTGACTTCTCAATGGTAACACTCCAAGCCAGAAGAGAATGGCAAGAACTATTCCAAGTAATGAGAACCAGAGGCCTGCAACCAAGACTACTCTACCCAGCAAGGCTCTCAATCAAGATAGATGGCCAAATAAGGAGCTTCCAAGACAAAAGAAGTCTAAAAGAATACACCTCCACCAAACCAGCTCTGCAAGAGATCCTAAAGGGACTGATTTAAGGAAAGGAAGGGAAAGAGAGAGAGAGAGGAACAAAGGTACAAAAAAATGGCAATTAATAAGTACCTATCAACAATAACCTTAAAAATGGATTAAATGCTCCAGTTAAAAGACATAGAATAGCAGAATGTATAAGAAAGCACAACCCATACATATTCTGCCTACAAGAGACCCACCTCAGGACAAAAGACCTACACAGACTGAAAGTGAAGGGCTGGAAACAAGTTTTCCAAGCAAACGGGAAAGAAAAAACCGGGATAGCAATCCTCATATCAGACAAAATAGACTTCAAAAAAAGGGCCATAAAGAGAGACCCAGAAGGACACTTCATAGTATTCAAGGGAAGAATCCACCAAGACCACATAAGCATTGTAAATATATATGAACCCAACATAGGAGCACCCAAATACATAAAAAAATCTTAGAGGACTTCAAGAAAGACATTGATAGCAACACAATTATAGTAGGGGACTTCAACACCCCACTGTCAAAAATGGACAGATCCTTCAAACAAAATATCAGCAAATATATTGTGGCATTGAACAATGCCCAAGATGAAATGGACCTAACTGATATATACAGAGCCTTTCACCCCAAAAAAGCTAAATACACATTCGTTTCAAATGCACATGGAACATTTTCAAAAATAGACCATATGATAGGTCACAAAACAAGCCTCAAAAAATTCAAGAACATTGAAATCATACCAAGTATTTTCTCTGACCACAAAGGACTGAAATTAGAAACCAACACAAAGGAAAAAACACCAAAACACGCAAAATCATCGAGATTGAATAGTATGCTATTAAACAATGAATGGGTCAAGAAAGAGATTAGGGAAGAAATCAAAAATTTCCTTGGAACAAATGAAAATGCGTTCACAACAACCCAAAACTTATGGGACACAGCAAAGGCAGTCCTGAGAGGAAAGTTCATAGTGATACAGGACTACCTAAAAAAAATAGAAACATTTCAAACAAACAACCTAACCCTACGCCTACAAAAACTCGAGGAACAACAACAAAGACAACCCAAGGCAAGTAGAAGGAAGGAAATAACCAAGATCAGAGCAGAATTAAATGACATAGAGACTAAACGCACAATTCTAACGATCAATGAATCCAGAGGCTGGTTCTTTGAATAGATAAACAAAATCAACAAGCCTTTAAGCAGGTTAATCAAGAAAAAAAGAGAGAGGACCAAGATAAACTCAATCAGAAATGAAAGAGAAGATATTAGAACTGACGCCACAGAAATACAAAGGATTGTAAGACACTCCTATGAAGAACCATATGCCAAGAAATATGAAAACCTAGGAGAAATAGACAAATTTTTAGAAAAATATAATCTTCCAAAACTCAATCAAGAGTAAGCAGAAAGCCTGAACTGACCAATAATAGCAGAATAAATTGAAGCAGTAATCAAAAAATTCCACACACACAAAAGCCCTGGACCAGATGGTTTCACAGGAGAATTCTACAAAGCATTTAAGGAAGAAATAACACCTATCCTTCACAAACTATTCCAAAAAATCCAAAATGATGGAAGACTCCCAAACTCTTTTTATGAAGCCAGCATCATCCTAATCGCAAAACCAGATAAAGAGACAACAAAGAAAGAAAACTTCAGGCCAATATCACTGATGATCATAAACGCTAGAATCCTCAACAAAATATTGGCAAACCACATCCAGCAATACATTAAAAAGATCATACACCATGACCAAGTCGGATTCATCCCAGGGATGCAAGGATGGTACAATATTCACAAAACAATAAACGTAATACATCATATAAACAAAAGCAAAGACAAAAATCACATGATCATATCAATAGATGCAGAAAAAGCATTCGATAAGGTACAGCACCCATTTAGGATAAAAACACTTAGCAAAGTGGGAATAGAGGGAGCATTCCTCAACATAATAAAGGCCATATATGAGACAACTACAGCCGACATTACACTCAATGGACAAAAACTAAAATCTTTCCCACTAAGATCAGGAACAAGACAAGGTTGCCCACTATCACCACTTCTATTCAACATAGTACTGGAAGTTCTAGCCACAGCAATTAGACAAGAAAAGGAAATAAAAGGCATCTAAATCGGAAAGGAGGAAACAAAACTGTCGTTTGCAAATGACATGATAGTGTGCTTAGAAAATGCTATAGACTCTGCCAAAAAACTACTCAATCTAGTAATTGAATTTTGCAAAACAGCAGGACATAAAGTCAATATCCAGAAATCAAAGGCATTTTTATATACCAACAGTGAAACAGCAGAAACAGAAATCAGAAAAAAAATCCCATTTCATATAGCAACAAAAAAAAAAGTAAAATACCTGGGAATAAACCTAACCAAGGAAGTGAAAGACCTGTACTCAGAAAACTACACAACACTGAAGAAAGTAATCATGGAAGACACAAACAAATGGAAACATATACCATGCTCATGGATTGGAAGAATCAACATCATCAAAAACTCCATACTACCCAAAACAATGTATAGATTCAATGCAATCCCTATCAAAGTACCAATGGCATATTTCACAGATATAGAACAAACAATTCAAAAATTTATATGAAACTATAAACGACCCCGAATTTCAGCTGCAATTTTGAGAAAGAAGAGCAAACCAGGAGGGATCACAATTCCTGATATCAAACTGTATTACAAGGCCACTGTAATCAAAACAGCTTGGTACTGGCATAAAAACAGACAGATAAACCAATGGAACAGAATAGAGAGCCCAGAAATAAACCCAAGTCTCTATGGGCAATTAATCTTCGACAAAGGGGTCAGAAGCATAAAATGGAATAAAAATAGCCTCTTCAAGAAATGGTGTTGGGAAATCTGGATGGCTACATGCAAAAAAAATGAAACTCAAGCACCAAGTTACACCATACACAAAAATAAATTCGAAGTGGATAAAAGACTTAAACATAACTCATGACACCATAAAAGTTCTAGAGGAAAACATCAGTAGGAAAATCTCAGACATTCCACGCAGCAACATCTTCAATGATATGTCTCCTAGAGCAAGGGACATAAAGGAAAGAATAAACAGATGGGACCTTATCAAAATAAAGAGCTTCTGTGGGGCTAAAGAAACTAGTATTAAAATAAAAAGAGAACCAATCGTATGGGAAAACATGTTTGTCAATGGTACCTCAGACAAGTGTTTGATCTCCAAAATATATAAAGAACTCATGCTACTACACTCCAGGAAGACAAAAAACCCAATGAAAAAATGGGCAAAAGACATGAACAGACACTTCTCGAAAATGGACATGCAGAGGGTTCAGAGACATAAAAGAAGATACTCAACATCATTAGCCATCAGAGTGATGCAAATTAAAACCACAATGAGATACCACCTCACACCAGTCAGAATGGCCATCATCAACAAAGCAACAGATAACTTTTGGAGGGGATGTGGATAAAATGGAACCCTACTGCACTGTTGGTGGGAATGCAGACTGGTGCAGCCATTGTGGAAAACAGTATGGAACTTCCTCAGAAAAATGAAAATGGAACTGCCCTTCGACCCAGCAATTTCACTACTGGGATTATACCCTAAGAACCCTGAAAAAACAATTCAAAAGAACCTATGCACTCCAAGGTTAATAGCAGCACAACTCACAATAGCCAAGTGCTAGAAACAACCTAAGTGCCCATCTACAAATGAATGGATCAAGAAACTATGGTACATTTACACAATGGAATTCTACGCAGCAGAAAGGAAGAAGGAGCTTATACCCTTTGCAACAGCATGGATGGAACTGGAGAGCATTATGCTACGTGAAGTAAGCCAGGCAGTGAGGGACAAATACCACATGATCTCACCTTTAACTGCATCATAATCAACAAAAGTAGAAAGCAAGCAAAGCATAACCAGGGGAAGGGGACAATGGGGAGAAGGGTTTTCAGGAACCACTATGGAGGACACATAGACAGAACCAAGGGGGAGGAGAGAGGCAAGAGAGGGAGGTGGGGTTGGAGGGGGTGGGGGGAGGGGAGGGGAGAGGATGTAGACAACTGTAATTGAACAACAATAAAGCAATTATTTAAAAAAATTTAAATTCAGAAATAATGCAAGATCAAATAATAGATATTAAATTATTTCATGAGCCCATCTTTGGAGGGATTGTTTTAAGTGCTATTGTTGCAGGGGGTATTCGTACCTGCCGATACCCATGGGTGACTGCTACCCGATGCATGTATGAATCTCTTACCGAGACACGCGGGGAAAGAGAGACCGGGGCCACGTGGCTGATTCCTCCCATCTCAGGTTAAAGCCCTGTCGCTTGCCCAGCCAAGGTTTTTACTAAGGGCATTAGCACACATTTACATTGGATTGATTATTCATGGGATTAAGCAGAACTGGGGTAAGATTACTCATTAGCAGGGCATTAGGATTTAAATTCAGGTCCGGTGGCAGGCAGGACCAGGTTAATGTAATATGCAGGGCACAGTTAGCCAGAATTTTTTAAGATACATCTTTGCCAAATTCCTATTAGAGAATTCCCATTCCACAGACATGATCCACACTTGCTCACACGGGAATCACATGGAGCTGTGCTCAAAACATGTAAATTCTAGAACATGAATGTTGAAATCACTGCCACATGCTATCATTTATATGATTAAACAAGATAACATATAAGACTGTTTCTGAACATTTAAGAAGGCATCTTTCTTATGACATACACAGAGCTTCGTTTGAGGCGGGGGTTGCTTCCATTAAATTATAACATCATGACCAAAGTTCAAGTCCAAAAGATGAGGAAGAAATATCCTTAGCCTTAGTTCATTGCTAGTAGAGAGAATAATGTGGCACAGCCTTACCCCTAGGAGAATTCTTTTTTGACAGAAGAAGCCTCAAAATATCTTGGTTATCCACCAACCTCATTTGAAAATGAACATCCATTTGGTATCACAAATGTTTATTACAGTGATTACACAATCAATCAAGCAGGTGAAAGAACCTGATAAAATAATATCTCTGATCTATAAATGTCAATCTTGTAGAAGTTGCCTATTATATTTTTAATAATTAATATTTTTACATTTTCAGATATATCCTTTTGACCTCAAAGTTGAATTTATGATTGTGATATTCAGCTTTGAACAAATAATTTTTCACATTGATCTTTTTGCATTTGGCCAAAACATATATTTAGTGTACTGTAATAAAAACCATGGGTCCTAATGGGGAATAGAAAATCACTTCAGTATTTGGAAGAGGTCTGTGACTCCAATTTGAATGAATAAAAATATTGAGAGGGTTTTTTTTTCTCCCAGAGGAGGGCTGAGATTGATGGGAAGATGGACCTACTTCCTTTACCCTAATTAAGGGAATAAGAGAAGTGAGGAGAACCTCTTTGACAGATGACATGGGGCAGGGGGTGGGAAGGGGCACTATGATGGGGAGGCACATTTTGTATTTTCAAGCAGGTGGTGAAAAGAAACAAAGGAAAGAACCTTCTGTTACTGCAGTGACAAAATAAAATCCCCTCTTTAGAGTGGGCTCCAAGTAGTCCCTCCTCATTCCAGATTTCTCTTTAGAGAAAATGTTATTAGCATAAAGATTGGAGATGCCTGAATATCTACTGTCATGAATTCTGGCCAGCAAAATTCATATTGCCATGGCAGGCATGTAAATAAATTTACACATAATACTCTGGACTAGAAATTCCAGGACCACGCATCCCCTCCATTATCATCTTGGAGAGGGACCAAGCATCTTGTTGACCGGCCTTTTATTGCTGTTTCTTGGGCACTTTATATCTGAATGGTCTTCATTAACCACGTATGGATTGTAGATTTACATTAGGTGGCGGACACCCAATATGGCGCATCAAGAGGATGGATATGCAAATAGAAAGACAATAGGATTGAGCTGAACTCAAAAGGATTGAGAAAGCTAGGCATGCATTAGCATAAGTTATTTTGATTCAGGGGTAGAGAGATTTTTAGTAAGAGCAAGTTTTAAATCTAAGAAATAGGCTATCCTGATTTCACACAGGAAATTCCGCTGTCACACACATGGGTCCTGCTTGCCATCCCATGTTCCACGGGAGTCCTTGCTCCCTTAGACGTGAAACATTAGAGCTACAATTCCCATGTTAGGATGCATGAATTCCCTTTAATCTACTGACAGATGCAGGAATTAATTAAGCATAGTAGTGGAGGTGCTGGGGGACTGCTGGAATCTGAATCTCTGTAGTCACCAAGTTTCCAGATAGAGCTGGCACTGAGTGCCCAGGTCCCACCCTCACAGCCACTTGCCATCCTGTCTGTCATGCTCAATATGGAGCCTAGTTGTCCAGACCCCTAACTGCTTACCAGCTGCTTAATTCTCCTCATTGTTCACAGAGATATTTGAAGCAAAATGAAATTTACCTTCCAATTACATAGCAAGCCTAAACTGTTCCCCACAATATCTGAATTTATCTGGGCATTTATTGAGCACCTAACAGGAAACATATTAATATCCAAAAGAGTCCTTGGCATGACCATAGAGCAAGGTGGTTAGGAGTATGAAATATGGATTCCAACAGGGCTTGAAATCCTGATTCTTTCAGCTCTTTGACCTTGGGCAAGTTACTAAAAATTCCTGAGTCTTAGTTTTCTTCATCTGAAAAATAAGATTAAAACTCTGATAGGACCAATGAACTCAATCTACTCATTTTTTTAAACCAGAGTTCGAAAGTCTCCTTAACCTCCCGGCTATTCATCTGGCCTCACTCACTTTGTTAAGGTTTGAATTGTTCTCCTGGCAGAATAAAATTCAAGTTTGAAGAAGGATGTCAATTTGGGCTTAAATTCTATTCACCCTGATTCAGCAAATCAGGAAGTTCACTGGTGTCTGTTTAAGAGCAGGCCAAGGAACTAACAGAAAGACCACCCCCAAGAGAAAGCAAAATTCAACCAGTCTGACCAGCAAATTTATCACCAAAAATCTGACAACAAATATTTTAGATACATTTTAGTGTATTCAATGATGAAAATTGTACACTGTCATAATGTTTGCAAATGTGGAGATTTTGTGAGGGTTTAGGGAGGTATCCCCCTCAAATGTCAAAGGCTTAATATGTTATCTTATAGATCCTCTTTATTCCTTTAAACATTATTTAAGATGGTTTCCAAACTCTGAGATAGCAACAGGCTTGTATAAGCTATTAAAAACAACTGAAATCCATAGCAAACAATGAGTTATTTGCTTAGATTTTCTGGGTGGGGGTTGTTTCTATCAGGTTATATGAGAACAGCATGTACCTGAGCAGAGAAATTTCTCTATGTATTTACTGAGGGCTACCTGTAAGTATAAGTACTAAATAAATAGTGTGATTGGACAAAGGGTCACAAAGGCAGCAAGATATGAGCCCTGCTTTCATGTTATTTGTATTTTGGTTTGACTAGAAATAACAATAATAATTTATATCTTAGAGATATTTTATAATTTTCAATCTTTTTTTTTAAAGATTTTATTTACTTATTTTTAGAGAGAGGAGAAGGGAGGGAAAAAGAGAGGGAGAGAAACATCAATGTGTGGCTGCCTCTCATGTGCCCCCTACTGGGGACCTGGGAACCCAGGCATGCACCCTGACTGGGAATCTAACTGGCAACCCCTTGGTTCACAGGCGGGCACTCAATCCACTGAGCCACACCAGCCAGGGCTAATTTTCAAGAAGTTTTAATATCTATTCTCATTTCATCCTCAAAGATTCCTATAAGACAAGTATGATTGACTCCATTTTAAAGATGAAGAATGTGGGGCTCCAAGAAGTGAAGGCATTTTTCTGAAGCCATGAAGTTAGTACATAATCACAGTTAAAACAAAGGTTTTTTGACTCTAGGTTTGATGTTCGCATTTACTATTGCTGCATCATGAAAAAACTCTGCCTTTACTAAATCAAGATGGAAAGGAAGAAGCAAAAGAAAAAAATTTTTTGACTGACCCAATCAGGACCCTATGGTGTCCAAACCGGTTTGTTTGTTTTTGTTTTTGTTTTTTTTTGAATTTTTTGTTGTTGTTCGAAGTACAGTTGTCTCCACTTTCCTGCCACAACTGTTCCCCACCCCACCCACTCCCACCTCACACCCTCAATCCTTCCCCACTTTGGCTTTATCCATAGGTCCTTTACACATGTTCCTTAACAACACTTCCCCTTCTTTCTCCCCATTATTCTCCTCCCTCCTCCCCTCTGGTTACTGTCAGTTTGTTCTTTATTTCCATGTCTGTGGCTATATTTTGCTCACTTGTTTGTTTTGTTGAGGAGGTACCACTTATAGGTGAGATCATATGGCATTTGTCTTTCACTGCCTGGCATATTTCACTTAGCATAATGCTCTCCAGACCCATCTATGGTGCCGTGAAAGGTAGG
>PVJI01025414.1:0-20492 GCA_004026765.1 Micronycteris hirsuta | reverse complement strand
CCACCCCCCATTTCTGTGGGCTCCACCTCATCTCCTCTGTGGAAGAGAAAGGACTTGTGTCTCGGAAAGTCTACAATTGCACTGAAAACAAAGAATGAGGGGAGACGTGCGATCCGTGCGTTTCTCCCTAGGTGCACGTGAGGACCGGCTTTCCGGCGCTCAGGGCAGACGGTGCGGGAAGAGCAGAGATAAGATCTCCTTCTTTATTAGATCTGCGCCAGCCAGCAGCCCCCGGCATGCACAGAGCCCGCTGTGCCCTGCCTTTGATGTGGTTAGAGTGTCCTGCACTGTGTCCCTGCACAGCGTCCTGGGGCCTGAGGGAAAGGCTCCTGAGGCTTGTTTCCACCCGTGTCCCGTAATGACGGCTGACACCCTCAAATGGCCTGGAGTCCCATGGGGCTCGGTGGCCGTGCAGGACGAAGGGACAGACAACTCGCCAGGCTCTGCCGTGGCCTGCAGCGGGCCTCAGAGGGGGCGGGCTCCCACGATCTGGTCTGGGGACAGGAAAGGCCTTTTCCTGCGCGCTGCATGGCGCTGGCCCCGAGACCTCGGAAAAATGGAAACTATTGTTAGTGCTAGAGAAGTGCCAGCTCTGGCGGGGCCGGTGGGGCCGGGAATGCACTGCCAGGCGGTCGGCGGGGAGCGGAAGCGTGAATTGCTGCGAAGGTTCCCAGGCCTTTGAATTTATGACCCACACAAGTCCGTCCATAAAAGGGAAAAAATCTGGGCCTAAAAGCTGCAGACCGTTTCTGCCCGGGGCACGGTCCCGAGCGAGGGGGTTTGCAGGAGGGTGAGGTTTGGGGCGTTTCTGGGTGTTTAACGGGCCCGCACCTCTCTTCTGGGAGGGAGGCTTAGTGAGGCGGAGGCGCCCCACGGAGAAGCAGGCCCATCCCTCCCTCACCTTTGGACGCTGGCGTTTTGGGGAGGGAAAGTCCAATCTTGCATGCTGTCTAGTGATAGAGTTTTGATATTTTTCCACCCTCAAGTTACATTTCTGTCGGCCGCCGCATTCTGTGAATTAACAGGCTCTTCCTGCAAGAAGGGGGGGCTCCCCAGTGGAGTCGGGGTTTGTGAAAAGGACCCCAGACCAAGCAAGAGAAGATGTGCCCTGTCTCCAAGGCTTTCACAAAGGCCACCAAACTTTCCTTTGAACATTTTTCACGTTTAAAGCAATAAAACTGCCCTGGCTGGCATAGCTCAGTGGATTGAGCGCCAGCCTGGGAACCAAAGGGTCGCCAGTTCTATTCCCAGTCAGGGCACATGCCTGGGTTGTGGGCCAGGTCCCCAGTAGGGGGCACACGAGAGAGACAACCACACATTGATGTTTCTCTTCCTCTCTTTCTCCCTCCCTTCCCCTCTCTAAAAATAAATAAATGAAAATATTAGAAAAAGAAAGTAATAAAACTACAATGAAGAAAATAAGAACAAGGAAAAAATCTCCCCCATCCCCCTCGCTCTAACTCCCTGCGGCCACACCTTAGTTTCCTCCGGGGAACCTCTTCCTGTTCTCACGGAGTCCGGCCCAGGGCTTGTCCTCGGCCGCTTCACCTTCTCTGTGTCCACTCTCTCCGGGGCAGAGTCCTCGCGTGTCCTGGCTTGGAGGGCCACCCGCAGGTTGGTGATCTCGGGTCCCAGCTGCCCCGTGGCGGCTGTACCCCCGCGTAGCCACCACCAACCACGCATGCGTCCTCCAGTCCGTAATTTGGTCACTTTGAGAATTTTACACAATTGGGATTGTACGGCATGTAGACTTCTGAGATCGGCTTCGTCCCCCACGCCCCCGAGCAGCGTCCGGGCTGCCATGCGTGTGAAGTCCCCTCCTCTCCAACGATGTCGGGGCCCCAGCTGTTCACACGGCACCTGCAGGAAGGTGTGCGAATGACCGTCCACGTTTGGTGGCTACGGAGAAAGCTCCCGCGGATATTCAGAGACGCGCGGTGTGTGTGGACACACACTTTCGTTTCTTTGGGGTAAACATCCAGAAGTGTGACTGTGGGTGGTACGTGGCACATGTTTGGCTTTTGAAGAAACCGCCACGTCGTGTGCCCGGAGTGGCCGTCCCATCTCACATCCCCGTCAGCACTTAGGGGACAGCGGGTTTCTCTGTGTCCTTGCCGACACTTGGTGCCCCCTGTCCCCTCGGTCCAGGCCTTTCCAATGCCTGCACGGGGCCATCTTGCTGTGAGGTCTTCGTTCCGCGGTCGAGGTTAGACGTGGATTCCAGCGCAAACGTGGCCCGATGAATAGATGCCTCTCCACGTCTTTTTCCCGCTTTCCTCCTGGGCTGTTTGTGTTTTGACTGCTGGCTTTTGACAGTTCTTGGTCAGACACGTGGCTGGCAAATGCTTTCTCCGTCTGCAGCTGGTCCGTCCGCCGTCTTCACGGGGTCGTCTGCAGAGCGAAGGCGAAACATCCCACCTGTGTTTGTTCCGGTTGTTCGGAATGGAATTGCCCAAAATCGCGCTGTTTGCCCCCAGTCAGCCTCTTACAACTTCCCTACAAAAACCCGCAAACTTGGAATCACCTGCTGCGCCCCAGGTGCACCTGCCTGATGCACTCAATTCCGGTCCCACTGTCCCACCACAGGGTCGGCACTGATCTGAAAACCAAGTTCACGGCAACGACTGCTCCTCGGGGACATGGGTCAGGTTGTCGGGGGCTTCTGGAGACAAGAAAGGCATGAAATGAGCAGGAAGAGACTGGAAAGATGGGAATTTTAGTCTCCTGGGCACTGAATGGAAAGACTTTATATCATTGAAAGAGCTACAGATGGGGACTGTCGTCCTAGACTTGCCCCTGACCGTCTGCGTGACCCCGGATCAG
Organism: Micronycteris hirsuta; assembly: GCA_004026765.1. Lineage (NCBI taxonomy): Eukaryota > Metazoa > Chordata > Mammalia > Chiroptera > Phyllostomidae > Micronycteris > Micronycteris hirsuta. The sequence goes on along the minus strand of PVJI01025414.1, from coordinate 17,669 downwards.
CCCGTCTGTTCTGGACCCGAGTTCCTCCCAGGGAAGAACGAAGGGGCTGGAGCAGATGCAACTGTCAGCTACAGGAAACTGCAGCCCCCCCCGCTGATGGCCACGCAGGTCCCGTGTACCAGGACACCGTCCGGGATTCTGCTGGGGCTCGCAACTCCGGTCTCGGCTCTCAACGGGCTCCCAGCCCCCGAGGAGAGAGGGGCTGTGGACACCGGCCACCACGCAGCGCGGGAGCCGGGCGGGAGGTGCAGGTCGCGGGGACAGCTGTGCACGGGGACAGGCCGGTGCCCTCCAGCTCCTCCAGGCCGGTGGGAGCTGCTGGTCCGTGACTCCTGGGAGCCGCACACGCCCATCACTCGCGGGTTGTGTAGTGTCCAGGCAGCCACGGAGACGCCGCTCGTACCTGATTAGAAAGAGGGACAGTTGGACCGAAGGGTCCCGGGGCTGGAAGCAGGGAGAGAACGTGCTGTCCCCAAACCCAGAGCTGCCAGGACGGGCGGGCGGCTGGCGTGGGGGGCGTGCAGGGGGGGCCGAGTGGTGAGCTCGGGGCTCTCAGGTAACAGGCTGCTCACAGCGTCCATCCGCCTGGACGCCGAGAGAAGTGGGGAGGGAGCGCGTTTGCCTCCATCGCTGATGGGGGGCTGACGTGGTGACATGATCCTAACGCTTTGCAACTATGATCGATTAACGACATCTTCCGACAAGGACCCAGCGTGGGGGGCTGCTGACCTGCCTTCCTGCACGGAGACCAAAGCTCAGAGAAGGGAGGGTCGAGCAGCTTGCCCCAGGCCACGGAACGAGGAGGACCGGGATTCAGACCCGAAGCCAGGACGCTGCACACGCTTCGGCATTGGACGTGTTTGCGTTGAAATAAACAAACACAAACTCTGTCTGTCCCGGGCGGTTTTTGCTTTTATCTCCCTTCTTCGTTAATGGGGTCTTCGGTGGTTTGTTCTAGTTTTCAGCCCTACATAAATATTCGCTGCTCTCGTTTGCCTGCGCCGGTTTTCGGGAGAAAAACATTCTCTGCTTATGGAAATTATCAGCAGCACTTCAAAAAGCGTGAGTTCCAGTCAATTTATCAACTGGTCAGTGAGCGAATATCACATTTTCACAATTAGCGAGCATGCCGTTCCCACGGCGCCTGCGCCACCTGACGAGTCGAGTTCTCTTGAATGTTGTCCCCACCTCCCCACCCCCGCACGGGAAAAGGGACACCGCGGTTTTCCAAGGTCGTGTCCTCAGGCACAACACCGCTGCGGGCGCTGGCAGGTGCCCTGCGAGCACTTGCTCGATGAGTGTGTGACCACCGGACGCTGAAGGGAATCGAGGACGCGCGAGACGCCTCGCGTTCTCCCCGCGCGAATCTGGGGGGGGGACCGGAGCGAGAGGTTGCTGAGCAACTACTCTGAAGCTGGGCTCATGCCCGGTGTGCGGGACATCGAACGTTCCTCTGTCCCCCTCACTGGGTTTGGCCCCTGTGCTGCCGCCAGGCTGGCAGACACTGGATGTGCCTCCTGTCCTGTCCCCAGCCCGAGTCCTCGCTTGCCGGGCCTCGCCCCCGGGGCGCTGCCCGGCCTCACACATTGTCCGCATCACCGTGTGGGCTCTGCCCCTCTCTGGGGCTCCTCCGGGGGGGGGCGGCTCCCCGGCCCCCTGCCTGGGCGTAGAGACGCAGGAATTCTCACCATTCTCCCAGCATCCACACCCTGCTGGGGGCTTGTCCCCTCCCAGGCTCTGTCTCCAAAGGGGTTCACGTGCTCCTAGGGCCCCCCAGACCTCGCTCGGCCTTCCAGGGGCCCTTCTCGTGTGCACAGAACTCTGTCCTCAGTGCCTCCTCCCTAAGCCAGAGCTCTGCACCACCCCCACTGTGAGGTCACAGAGAAACTGGGGCCACCGCTAAGCCAGAAAGACAGTCTCACCAGGAAAGGGCACAGCCAGCCCCTTGACCTTGAACTCCCTAGCCTCCCAAACGGTGAGAAACAACCGTCCACTGCCAAGGCCATGCAGTTCACGGTGTTTGCTGCCCTAGTTCAAACGGGCTCAGACACAGCCCTGCAGCTGACTTCGTCTGTGGGGGCTTCGGAAAGCAAATCTACTTGTTGAGAAGAGAGATGATTGGGCAGATAAACAGAACTACGGGCACACTATCTTGCAAAAAACACCTCAAAACATTCTACAGCTCTCACCCCGAATGAAGCGCCTGCATCCGTTCTTGGATGTTTCTCTGCTGAGGCAGCAGGAACGTCAGGCGTCCTCGGGGAGGAAGTGCTTGAGTTTCCCACAAACTTTCAGTGCTGACAGGGGAGCTCATTAAGTCGGAGGAGAAAGCAAGGCCGACGGGCGCAGCTTTGTCTAAATAGACAAAACCAGGGCTGACCGGAGGCTCTGCCCTTTGCCATTCCGCTGCTTTTTAAAGCCCGTACTAAAATAGCTTCAGGGAAGTATGTTTTCCCTACTTTAAAAATTCGCCCGATGTAAGCACACAAGTCAACAGCTTTCAGTAAATTTCTAGTTTCACCAGCTTCACCACCGACAGGCTCCTGCACCTCCCGCCCGGTTTTCCCGACAGGCACTGCTTCCCGTCTCTGCAACTCCGCTTTTTTTGACCACGTGGCAGACATGGAACTGCAGACCACGAAGTCTTCTGTATGTGGCTCCTGTCACACGTGTGTTAGCTGATCCACGCCGCAGCGTGGACCACAGACATTGTTCCCGTTCCTGCAGAGCGGCGTCCTGTTGGGTGGACAGGCTTCTGCCATCACCTTGAATCCAGTCCGCGGACAGTTGGATCGTCTCCAGACAGAAAATGAGTAAGAAAATAACTGCTTTTCAAATGTTGTATCAGGTGAGATCGGCTGAATGGCATTTCATCCCAAAACTGCCGCATATGCCTTTCCTCCAAGTGCTCGGGAAACATTCTCTGGGACAGACCCCATTTCAGGGCATCGAACGGCCTCCAGGGACTCGGGGACACGGAGGTCACATTCAGCCCCTCGTCTGACCACTGTGACCCGGAAGCAGACACCAGGTTCAGGAAGAGAGCGGGAGAAAAGACAAATACTTGGAGACGCACGCTGCTCGACCGCCCGCAAGGGAAAAAGGAAGGCAAGCAGGTGATCAGAAGCTTCCCCGGGCCACGTGCGGCGGAAAACTTCCTGGAGCTGGCGGACGCAGCCCCAGCAGTGCTGAGAGGGGAGTACCTGCCTGGCGGGTCCGCGTCCCAGACAGGAATCTCCACCGCGAACAGCACACACGGCCCCGGCTGGGTGAGCGGGGATGAAGGGCAAGTCCAACACAGAGTAAATGGAAAGAAGGAAATCGCGACGGTCAGAGCGGAAATAAACAAAATAGAAATAGAAATAGGATAAACACAAGGGAGAATATGAGCTGGTTCTTGGAAAAATAAATAAAATAGGCAAAGCTTTTGCCAACCTCATCCATAAAAAGAAAACTCAAATAAATAAAATCACAGACAAAGCAGACGTTACAATGGACACCAAGAAATACCAAGAATCCCTAAAGAATACTAGGAACAATTAATTATATGCCAGCAAACTCGACAATTTAAAAGACACAGATAGATTTTCCGCAGTTTGTCACCTTCCGACTGAACCGGGAAGAAATACAAACCTCAACAGACCAGTTCCAGCAATGAACTTCAAGCAGTGGTCGGAGACTCCCCGCGGCTAGGGCTCTGGTGTGTGGCCAGCAGCCACGCTCTGAGGGGGAGCAGCTCTTCCTCGGAGCCCCGGCTCCGCGCCTACATTCGCTCTCGATAAGCAACACACGCAGTCAGACAGTGATTTCACTACTTGTCAAAGTAATCGCAGCAGTGACGTTGGAAAACTTGCGAGCTGCCCAGATTCTTGCCCCTGCAGCCAAGTCCGGTATCACCGTCGGGTTCCCCAGGGCCGACGGCGCTGTGTCCTGCCTTTCAAAACGCTTGGTAGCGTGTCTCAAGTGTTTGCCCTCTGGCCCTCTGAGTACAGAAAACAGCAGGCTTTATCTTAAAAAATGCGACTGAAAACCCAAAATAGGAAGATAACCTGTTCCATGAGTTGACCTGGCTCCAGAAGTAAACAGACGACGTCAGTCTGGGAAAAGGGGGCTTGAGTTGCAAGTTCCGTGGGAGAGGCTCGGGGAGAGCACAGACAGGCACGATCGCCATTCGTGACCAGCAGAGGCATCACAGGGCCATGCCCGGGACCCGGGGACCGCCCGGGAAGCGGCCCCTCAGCCGATCCACCACGCGCAAGGCGGTGGCTGGCCCGCACCCCAGCCCGCACCGCGGCCGGCACCCCGGCACTAGAGGCCGACTCGGGAAGTCATGGGCCACGTTTTCAAAGTGATCGCTGCTCGTCAGGCAGCCTGCTAACCCATCTATGTGGACACATGAGCTGAGTCCTTAAAACAGCTCTGTGACAGCAGAGCCGGTGTGTTCCTTGTGTGACCAGGTGACAGATCAGGCCTCGGCCCTCTGGTCCTGGACAATTGCCCGTTAAATGCTGCTCAGCTGCTCCCCAGGTGGGGGACATGCAAGCTGCCTCCCTTTCCATCTGGCCTTCCTCCTGGCTCTTCTCTCCCGATTCTGCCCCCGGCCTCCTCCCCCAGTTCTCAAATCCATGCAGGAGGGGGACCTTCACGACATCAAGGCTTTAAGCAAATGTCCCAGATCCAGCCTTGATGCTGTAAACATTCAGAAACGAAGATGTTTTTGTCCTTAAATTCTTTACGGCCTGGCATCGACAAGCCAAAAAAAAAAAAGGTCTCTTGATAATGTTGTGATTAAGCTTGGCCAATGTCTTCCTTTAAAAAAAAAATCAGATCTCCCTTTCCACAGAAGTGGGCCAAGCAGAGAAAAGGAACGGGGACAGAGAGTTTCCTCCAGCCACGAGAGCCATCGAGAACAAGGAGCTGATGAAGTGCATGCCCAGCGGTTTCCTAAGAACCGATCCAGCGCTACCTGGACCTGCAGTGAACGCAGGGTCCTCACAGACAGTGGAACAGCCAAGGCCACGCTCGTCTCCTCTTGCTTCGTGTTCCGAGCGGGGACCGGCTGATTGCCCAGCGAGTGGGAACGCCCCCAGGGTGGGTGATCTGTGTTTCCGGAGGAACTCTGTGGCCACCGCTGTGCACTGCTGACACGTTTGCACACCAGCCTTTTTGTTCCATTTCATTTCATTGCTGATTTCACAAACGTTTACTCAGCACCAACGATAAACCAGGCCCAGTGCAAGGGGTGAGGGGGAAAGAAGACGGAAATACCGAGTGCACGCTGTCTGTCGGTGCGCCACCTCCCAGGGAGGGGTAGGATGCTTACATGCATGTACACGTATGCAAATTCGTAAAGTTCTAAATTACCCTTGGGACTCATTTTTGCAGGTTAAATAGATAGTTACCTTATCTATTTGGGGCTGCCGGTAGGAAAACGAATCCGTACTTCCCTTTAAGAGGACACCCAGGTTTTCGTGACAGAGGCAGCCAGCCGAGAGGGTGGCCACTTGTCGGAAGCTGGGACACAGTTCACAGAATGAGAAGCCCCCAGGATGTTCTCTGTTTTCTGGACTCAGGTGCCAGGCGGGGGGTGAGCGAAGGAGCCTAGACACCGGAGGCTCTCAGGGACAGCACGGTGGGACAGTGGGGAAGAACAAATGTCCCCTCGAGCAGAGAGTGCTCCCCAGAGCACTGGCCCCGAGTTTCGAACACTTGTCTTTCCTCTGCAGACGTGAGGCACCTGGAGGGGAGGCGGTAAGGGAGCTGTGTGAGGGCGAGCAAACCCGTGTCCCCAAACCAGAGAGCTGGGTGACCCTACACAGCCCCTCGTGGGGCGGAGGGCAGGGCAGGGTTTGGGGTTTGCCGTGTTCTGCAGCGCTGTCCAAAATGTCCAGGATCCAGTCCCCAGTCTGTGGGCTCTTCTGGCACCCACAGAGTCACGCATGACTGCCGCAGTCGGAGGAGAACCTGGGACCCGGCCGGGCTGTGCCCAGGAGTGAGCTGGCCCGCGGGGACAGGAACGAGGCCATGGGGAAAAGACACGAACACGGTAGCTACTGGCAAGGATTCGTTTTTGACAGAAAAACGCTGGACGGGAGGCATTATCGGTGAACACACAGCTTCCGCAGTGGCGGCTGTTTCAGACTTTGCTCTTAGGTGCTGCTCTTGGAGAAAAATCCCACCCTTGTCTCACTTCACACACACAACTGAGACAGAATTCCGGGCGGACGCCAGAGCCCAGAGGAATGATCCAGAATGAGGCTTTCCAAGGAATTGGCTCCCCTCTCGGCTTTGCTGGCTTTCACAGCCCCGGGGCACCAGGGTGCAGTGGGCGGCCAGGCAGAGCATCTGGCGGGGGCACCCTGGTTCTGGGGCTGAGCTGGGACACCCCCGGGATTTGTTCTGGCTGCAGATAAGGAAGCAGAGTCGCCTGCCTGCCCTGGAGTGACCTCTCCCCAGGGCGCCCCTTCTCAGCAGTGGCTGTTGAGGGAGGCAATTGAGAGTGAATCCTTGGCCCAATGTTCCAACCGTTGGCTTCTTGGTGCTCCTGTTTCCGGTTCAGATGACGCTGTTCTCCATTTAGAGAGGCTATTTTTTCACCGTGAGACAGTGAGGATGCTGGAAGGAAGTTTCCTCTCTACTGAGAGCGTCGTCACCTGTTGAAATGAAACGAGTCACTCGGCAGGCTGGAGGGGACCCTCCGTAAGTGAGGTACCCCTGGCTCGGCAGTGATGTTGCGGGGGGTGGGGGCAGACGGCGTCCAGGTGCAGCGGTGCTGACTCAGCCTCTGGCAGGCTGAGGACGTTGCTTCCGTAGATTGAAAATGGTGCTCAGAGCCGGGAAATGCCTCCAGACCACACGGGGGGCGGAGTGAGGTGGACTCGGAATGTTTTTATGCCAACGCGTGTGATTTCCCCACGTTAGCACTTTCCCACGCAGTGCCTATGTGTGTTCGAATCCTGTGTTTTCCTCTGTCACAAACCAGCCCTGCGGCCACGCTTCCTTGGAGGTCAGGGTCTGGCGAGACCCTTGCCACCCTCCTGGTCTCTCAGGTGCGCTGTGTCACCCGCGCCAAAACCCTGCCTTTCCGGTTTCTTCTGCCACTATCTCCTGTCAATGCCTGGGGCGCAGCAGGAGTGGGGGACGGCCACGGTCCTCATCCTCTGCTCTCCGCCCTGACCCCCACCCCCACGCCCGGTCCTGGTCCTGCCACCTTCCGGGCGCGGCCAGACTCGGCCCTGCCAACCCTAACCTCCTCCTCCTGGGAACTTCTACAGCGTTCTTCTGGGTATTTCTTTTAAACCTCGCTTTTTATTTTGCAATATGGTTATTTATATGTGAGTCACATCTCACTCCTGTGCGGGATCCAAGCCCGGTTCCTGTTTTATCTTCCGCAGAGCCCAGCTTTTAATAGGATGGCAGATTAAAAAAAAATTAAAATGCAGTAACACTTGAATTTCAAATAGGATTATTTTAAGTGCAATCTTTGAATATACAAAATATTCAGACTCTATAAACGCATATACGTCAGAAGTCTTTGTTCCTATCTGAAGTTCAAGTTTAACGAGGTGGGCTGCCAGACAGGGTTGAAATGAAGGAACTTCCTCCACATCCTCCAGACCCAAGGAGGGGACAGTTAGCGAACCGTCCCAGCTACGCTGTGACCGCCGTGACGGCGATCTCCCTGGGGGTTCTGAAGAACGGGGTTTCTCTGAGACTGACCGGCGCAGTCCTCTGGGCTCAGCAACCTTTCCAGGCCGCCCGTCCCGCTGCTTGTGCTTCCGTCCACAGGTGTGACCTGGTCTCACACGGTGAAGCCCTGCAGCCTCAGTGAGGCGTCCTTCCGAGAAGACCTTGGAGACAGACCTGGACAACCTGTGTTACCACCACCTGGTCCCGCCTCTGCCCCTAGGCTCCTCCCCCTGCAAGTCTTCCTTCCACTGAACCTCCCAGCCCTGCTCCTGCCTACCTGCAGGGGTGGGGTGGGGGGACACCTGAGAAGCCAACCTGAGCGAGGAGCTAAAGGCGGAGGTGGATTTAACAGGCTTCACCTGCACCTCCTCCACGACACGGCTAGAGGGCTTCCTCCTGGGAGACCACCGACTTCCGGGGGGGCAAGTGCTTCCCCCAGGGCCCCCACCTCCCCTCAGCCCTCTAGGGTGGTGCTTCTCTGGCTGACGTGTAGCCAGCGGTGTGTGCTCACACGCGCTCACACATGTGCACACGTGCTCCCATGTGTTCACACGTGTTCACACATGCGCACACCGCCCTTCCAGGATGGGGGGGCAATACCTCCTTCACACGCCAGCTGCTGGCACCAGGCAGTCTCTGCTGCACAGCAGGCATGTCCGCGCGTCTGTTACATCGTGTCCTGGATGCGTTTATTTAAACTGGCCCCTCAACGTCCACCAGCCAACACAGAGTCACAGCGGGAAAGCCGAGCAGTGAGAAGGGCCGGACAGAGCCCGGTAGAGCCGGGGGTCGAAGGGCGGTGTTCGCTGACCCCAGCGGTCAGCCCCGAGGGTCCCTGCATCACGGCCGCACCGGCTTTGACGTGTTTTCGAGGACAATGTCTGGACTGTGGCGGGCTCTGTCTCCTGGCCGTCCTCCGGCTGCGCTCACTCTTCTCGGTTCTTTAGCAGCGTCGGGTGCAGATCCTGTAACATTCGGTCACTTCCCGTCCTCACAGCGCAGGCTCGTCCGCGTCAGCGGGAGGGTGAAGCCTGGAGCCCTGTCCCACTGCGGCCGCACCCCCCACCCCCCAGGTCTATTGCTTTGACGCTGGGGGCAGGAGGTCAGAGGTCATCTTACAGAGGCACCCACTCCCCCGTCCCAGCGAAAGGCATTCTGAACACTCTCTCTCGTGGATGGCTCTGTCCTTGGGAGGGGCGTCCAGGTCACGCAGGGGTGGGCTCTGTGAGGACAAGGCCTGGGGCGCGGCTGCTCGGTCTCCCTCCAGCCTTGCTGCGGTGCCCCCGGGCAGCTCCCTCCCTGGTCCCCAGAGGTCCTGCCCCACCCAGCCACAGCACCCCTCATGTGGAGCCTCTGAAATCTTGGGTGTGTGCCCCTGGTGCCTCTAATCCCCACGGGTGTGGGTGACACTGGCACTGGCTGCTTCCAGAACATCTTAGCAAGAAAGACGTCCTTCCTCCAGGTGCCCACACACTCACCTCCCAAGTCCCTTCTCAGGCCTCCCGAGGCTCCCCGCGCTCCCCCTCCCCGCCCCAGCCAAGTTCAAATGGCAGTGCCCATGTGGCCTGTCGGTTCCACAGACGGGCAAGGACATGTCTCTCTCTCTCTGCCCCCTTACTTGACGGTCCCCTCTGTGCGCCTTTCTTAGGTCAGAGCTGGTCAGCCCTGAGATGCTATAAAACCGAGGTGCCACCCCCTTCCCTTCCCCCACCGCCTCGACGCCTGCAGACAAGCCCTTTCAGGGCAGATACGGACTCAGTAATGGGGATTGAGGATCACTGGACATCAGAACAGACCGTTCCCCCTTGGGCCACCACTGCATCTGCAGTCTGGGGCTTCGGCACATTTGGAATGTGGTCCCTACACTGATGCTCTGAGATACTCCTTTCCGTTGTGTCTTGGTGTAGACTCTCAGGACACGGTGTCAGACTGCGCTCGGCCGGTCCCAGTGAACCAGTCACCTTCTGTGCTCTGGTGAATGTAACCTTACTGTTCTCTGTGACTGAGACCCAAAGTGTCACCGTTTTGTTTATTCTCCTGAAGCTACCCAGGCGTGCCTTTTAAGAGTTCTAAGAAAAATGAAATGGAATGAATCACATGGGCTGAGCATGTGGCCTTCGAAGGACATCAGTAATAGGAAAACAACAAGGGACCGGGACTCAGTTTAAACCCGGGCTGGACTCCGTGCTGCGGGGAGCTGGCACACTTGTCCTGCTAGAACCCTCCGGCTATTTATAGATCTCGCTCAGGAAGGCTTCTGGTCCACCTGCGGCGAGCCGGGTGCCATGGGGGCAAACTGTGTCCTGCGAAGACGGGTGGGGGGGGAGGTCCTCGCCCCAAAACATCAGGATGGAGCCTCGTGTGTAAACAGGGTCTTTTATGAAGGTGATCGGGGTAAGGTGAGGTCGTCGGGGCGGCCCTGATCCGCTGTCACCGGTGTCCTGGTGAGAAAGGGGACCCCATACACAGACACATGCAAAGATGCAGCAGAGACTGGGGTGATGCTTCTATGAGCCAAGGACCCACAGGTCACCAGCACACGCCCAGAAGCTGGGACCAGATTCTTCACAGCCTCAGAAGGAACCGGCCCTGCCGACACCTACTTCCTGTGTCTAAGCCCAAAAGGAAATTGTAGCGGGCGCGGAATGAAATGTCCCCGTCACCCCACAATACTGGGCCCCCGCTGTGGTTGGGGGGCGATAAAGAGATTTTGAGGTACACATTCACTGTCATGAGGGGCGGGAATGATCTCTCAGCACATGACACAGTCTGGTCTGTCCCTAAGAAACAAGGTCGACGAGAAGGGAACGCTGCGCGGATTCTGTGTGGGGAGCATGCAGTGGCCCCCTCAGGACGTCCATGCTGAGGGCGGAGGGAGTGCATCAGGTGGAAACACTGCAGAGGAGCCCAGCTGGATCGCAGAGCCGGGGCCGCTGACAAGCCAGGAACAGCGAAAGCCTTGAAGCTTCCCCGTGAGATACAAGGAACCGGAGAGCCTGGGACCTCCTTTCTCCTTGCAGCGGCTCGGGTCCCAGGGAGGCTGGGGCTGGGAGAGAGGATTAGATGAGAGAATGAGAGGCTGCCCACCAACCCCCAGGGACAGCAGGGACACCAGAAGGGAGCGCAGTGGTTAGGTCACGACCGATGAGCCAAATCCTTCCTGTGAGAACCACTTGCCCTCCAGGGTCTCTGTTCCCAGGCTGTGTGTGTGTGTGAGTGTGTGCGGTGGGAGGTGCTCGGGCCAGAAGGCATCTCGGGGTACAATTCCTGCAAGTGATAAGTGTGCACACTGGCCTGACCCCCATGCTTGGGGGGGGGGGTTGGTTCAAGAGCAGGCAGCAAGGTAAGTAGCCAAGACCAGAGCTTCTACCATTCCTTTGCTTGGGTTCAGATTTTTGGCTCCTCGGTTTCTTAGATGCGTGACTAGGAGCACAAACGACTGTCTGCCGTCACGGTGAGAATTAAGCGAAGTAACCCACGGAGGACCTAGGGCATCGCCTACCAATGGGAGCTGGCAGTGCCACCGTTAAGCACCATAGGCAGACTGCAAATAAAACTCATCCTAATGGCTGATCCAGGAACACTACTCAGGTCCCAATTTTAAATTTATATGCTCCACCTATTTACCAGGTTGAGCCTGTTTAGAAAAATGGGTGAGGGGTGAAAATTGACATTTTTTGGTGTCCCAATACAAAAGATGAAATTAGATGTTACTTGTTATTTACACAGAAATGTTTTGAGAAAACACTAGGTTTTTTTTTTTTTTTTTTTTTTTTTTTTGAGAGAAAACAGGATTCGGAGCCATGAAAAGTGGATGAAAACTTAGAAGTAATTTCCCTCCAAGGTTCCTTCCGGATTGACTGTAGGTGACAGAATCCATGGCACAAAGGACTCCCCAGGACAGGAAGCCGGTTATTCCCTGAGGCTTCTGATTTGTGACTCTGTCATCCTTGGTTTCATTTTTTAAAACTGCCTTTCTTTCAAAATTTATGTGATGATTAAACTTAACATTGATGTGCATTAACAGTAATGTTTTCCCCGAGAATCTCAGTAACTCCCCTGGAACAGCTGGGCACACCACAGGGTAATAGAAAACCACTTTGAAACACCCAGAGCATAAAAATTATATTTAAAAAAAGTCACATTGGACAAATGTTTTCATCGACCCCTAGGGGTTGTTAACTCCCAAGGTTCTCTCTACTGAATACGTTAAAATCATGGAACCCGAGATGGAAGTTGAGGGGGAAGTCATCAGCGGGGTGAGTCGAACACACCCCACCTGGTTCCCTGCTCATCCCAAATTAGCTTAGCAGAGGACATGCATTTATTTTACCGTTTCTAACTAAAAACCCCGTTTGAGTCCTTCAAACGCGGTTGGATTCAGCTCTCAAATCCACGAGTGAAAATGAACACGCGGGGGATGGAGCAGGTGGACAAGTACCAAGAGGGGACCAGAACCCAACGCCGTCTTCCTTCCCGAGCCCAAACGCTACCCGTGCGTGGCAAAGCCGGGGCGTTCACACTAATTGCCCGCCGGGAACACTGTGTTCGGTGAGCGTCAGCCCGACTGTTTACGTGCAAAAGGAAACGAAAACAACGCGCCAGGCGTCGGGTTCGCGTCGGTGCAACAGCGCCACCCAGCGGCTGCGCGGGCGCCACGTTCCCGGGATTTGCTCTTTTGGGTCCCGGTGCGACCTCGGCGTAGCTGCCGCCCCACCTCGTACACAAAACACGAAACACTCTGTGTGCATCCAGCGCTCAAAAGCCTGAAGCCTGTTCATCTGCCCGTTGGTAATGAGCCGCAGGTAAGCTGTGCGAAGGCCAGTCCGACCCCGGACCGCGGACGGTGTTTGCACCCAGGAACCCAGCCGCGAGCTCGCAGCGCCCCGCCGCCCCCGGCCCCAGATCCGGGCCCGCCGCGCCGCGCCCACGTCCTGCGGAGCCCGCGTCCGCCCGGAGCCCGCGCAACTGGAGTCTTTTGAGCCCCACCGGCCTCCGCCGCGACCGTTGCCGGAAGTGGGCGGAAGGGGCGGGGCTCCCGGGGCTGGCGGCGCTTTTAAACGGGACAACGGTCGCGGGGCTGGGCCTGTGGCTGCTTTGCGGACAAGGCGTCTCTCGGGACGGCGGCGCGGGCGGTAAGCGCGGCGGCGGCGGCGGGGCGGGCGGCGCTCCTGGGTCCCGGGCCCCGGTGGGGACGTGTCCGGAAGGCACCGGTCAGGTCGGGGCACAGGGGCACCGACGTCGCCTTAGGACCGCGGCCTCAGCCCAGCCTCGGGAGGGAGAGCCCCGCTGTGGCCGGAGGCGGGGCTGCGCGTCGCCCCGAAGCGTCCTCTTACCGGCCCCTTCCCCGCCGCGTCCAGGGGCTCTGGACGCGGGAGGACCCGGGGTGATCCTCCCGCGGGCCGGGCCGAGACGAGCCGAGCCGGCCAGGGGAGGGACGGCCGCCGTGGAGCCTTCGCCTTCCTGCCGCCTGCAATTTGCGGGCGAGAACGCGACCCCTGCGAAGCGCAACGAGGCGCCGCGCGATAGAGCGAGGCCCGCCCGTGCTTGGCCCCCGCTCCCCACGAGTGGGTCGGAACCGAACTCTGGCAAAGGCGGAAAGTGGGCCTCAGAGCCCCTGGGGACCGGACGTTAGGGGGGGGGGGCTGTGGAAACGCGAGGAAAGCTCGGAATCGGCGCCGTGGGCCCCGGCGGCTCTGGCTGCCACGGGAGCGCCTGGGACGGGGTCACACCTGCGCGCCGTCGGGCTGTGCCGTCGCCGGGCCGCCTGGGGCTCCTGTCGGAGGAGCAGCTGCTTTTCTGCGGAGTCTCTCCGCCCGTCTTTCCATCGGCGCCATTTCCGCCCCCGACGGCGTAGGAAACCGACGCGGCTTTGCGCCGCACACGCCCCCTAACGCGCCGTGGGCGTCGGACCGGATTCCGAAGGTGTGAGACGCGAGCCCGCGCCTGGACCCCGCAGCCCAGAGCGGGCGGGCGCAGCTGGGCCCCGCGTGTCTGTGGGGTCCCCCGTGGGGTGAGCAGGGCGCGAGCGGCCGTGGGCGCTGTCGTGCTCTCTGTGGGCGTCACGTTTGTTTCAAGGAGACGCGGACAAGTTTGTCTCACGGGGAAGCGAGCCGACTGGTGCCGTTCGGGTCCTAAAAGGTGTCGCTCGGCAGTGGCCGCGCTGAGACCAGGCGGCTGAGCCCGGACGGACCGCTTTCTCTGGTGGCGTCCTGTGCACAGGGCCGGCGTGTCCTGTGCAGCTGTGACTAGAAACTGGGCCGTGACGGGGGGCCGCGCAGCCGGAGGACGACGCCTCTAAGAGCAGACCAGGCAGGTGGGGAAGAGTCGCCCAGAGTCGGTGTCTGAGTGCCGCCCAGTCGCCCCGGCGTTGGGGCCTTGCAGGCCGGCTCCCCACGCTCACCGGAGGGGCTTCCTCACCCAGACGCTCTGGGACACATTATGGGCCCAAAGCAACGAGGTCCAGGACCGGGTCGGGTCCCACGCTCGCTGAACTGAGCATGCGCACAGCGGAGCTCTAGGGCCGCGCTGCCTCCCTCGGGAGCGGAGGGTCCTTAGGGACCCTGACGGGTGCTGCCCTCTGGGTGGTGGCGGCTGCCGCTGCCTCCGCTGCTCCCGCCACCAAGGAGGGGGAGCTCTCAGGGCAGTCCAGCGTTCTGTGATGTCACAAACACGCACGTGGAAGCCAGGGTTGTGACATCACGAGGGGCTCCAGGCAGGATTTCTGACCCTGGTCGCTGCGGTTTTGACTACTTGTTTTGCCTGCGGGGCATCTCGCTGCCTTCGTTCCATTGACCGCTCTTCTCCCTCCAGGCCGGCCGGAGACTCCCAGGATGGAGACCTTGTCTTTCCCCAGATACAATGTAGCTGAGATCGTGACCCACGTTCGAAACAAGATCCTGACGGGGGCCGACGGCAAAAACCTCTCCAAGAGTGACCTTTACCCCAACCCGAAGGTGAGAGGGGAGGCGTGGCGGCTGTGCGTGCTGTGGGGGGGTCGGGGAGCGAGCACAGAGCTCCGACCTGGGCTCCGCCCCTGACGCAGGCCAGTGGCTTCAATCCACGGCCCCCCGCACCCCCGCACACACGGAGTCGGAGTGGGGCGACTGCTGCATTCCACTAGGAATTCGGTTCTTCAATGTGGTCATTGTTTTCAAAGAAGAAAAGGCTTCCAAACCCCCGGCATGCTGACCTGCATCAGATTTCGCATTGTCTCTGGAGGCGCTGAGGGGTCGCTGGTGGGAGGGTCTGCAGGGACCTCTCCCAGAGGGCCAAGCGCAGAGAGCAGGAGCAGCAGCCCCCTCCTCGGAGGCTCCCAGGTCAGTCCTCCTGCGCTCAGCTCCAGGGGGCTGACTTGCTCTGACAGACGCTGTGCTTCATACCTGCAGTTGTCAAGCGTGGAAGCGATCTGCTTTGGTGACACGGAAAGCCCCAAGTCCCCTTGAGCTTGCGCTGGCCTTAAGTGATAGCACAGGACGGCCTGGTTTCACGATGTGGCACTCGGCCTTCTGGTCTCAGGGCTCTTTAGCTCTTGAACATGGAAGGGCGGCTCTCGGGGTAAACGAGCCTGCGCACCAGCAGAGCGGGTCCCGCAGGCTCTCGCTGGGGACCGCTGACGCCCCTGCCCGTGCGGCTCAGCGGGGCTCGCCGGTGGAACCGAGAGGTCGCCCACTCGACCCCCGTTGGGGCGCATGGGAAAGGCAGCCCAACTGTGTCTCTCGCACTCGATGCTGCTTCCCTCCCTCCCCTCCCTAAAAGTCAGAAATAACCCCGAACTGTGGAAGACGGGACTCGCAGAGGCCCTGTCCTGCCCTGTTCCCTTTACACCCCTGCTCACTGCGTTCACCTGACTGACACCCAAGCACATGGCTCTGCCTCAGGTCCCCGCGGCGGGCGGCCTTTCCCTTCTCTAAGGACAGACACCCCCAGGTCCCCAGGGTGCACCAGGGTGTCACAGGCCGGCCCCCGTGTGGAAGACTGACCCTCCCCCCGCCCGGGTGGTAGGTTGCTGGGCTGGATTTGGGCAGTCTTGCTCTTGCTCTGTGAGCCTGAACAGCCCACCCCGCCGACCCCTCACTGTGCCAAGCGAGCCGGCAAGCACTTGGGGGCTCCGGAAGGGGGAGCGACGTGGGGCTGTCACCGGAGCCGGGCGAGGCGTCGGTCTCCTCCTGTGCTGCCAGGGCCGCTGTGGGGCGGCACGTCCACATCTCTCACAGGCGTTTGTCCCCGCAGCCCGAGGTCCTGCACATGATCTACCTGCGCGCCCTGCAGATAGTGTACGGCACCCGCCTGGAGCACTTCTACATGGTGGGTGTGGGGCTGTGCGGGGGTGGGGGGGGGAGCCTGGCTGCGGCAGGAGGAGGGGCGTCTGTGACACGTCACTTAGAAAGGACTCTCAGGCACGGTGGGGCTCGTACTGACTGCTTCGGTCGGGCAGGGACTGCCGTGAGAGACGAGGACTCATGTCACCAGTGCAGTGCAGGTGTCCTCAGCCACGGGCCGGAGGCCGGTCCCCAGAGACTGTTCTCGGGATGGACCCGAGTCAGGGTGGATGGTGGCGCTGAGGCTAAGCAGCTGCGCTCGGGCAGTGGGGCTCTGCGCAGGGCAGGGGGTGCTGGCAGGAAGGTCCAGTTCCTCGGGAGATGCGCAGAGATGGGATGTCTGTCGGCCACCCCGGCGTCACCTGGGCGCCCTGGCTGAGGCTCCGTCTGTGTCTGTGACAGGCAGGCAGGCAGCACTGCGCCCTGGGCTTGTCCTGAGGGTCACGAGCGCCCAGGGGACAGCTGGTGGGGGGGGGGGGGCTGTGCTGCTAGTCAGTGACCAGAACCAGCCCCTTCCTTGTCACCTGTGGGGACGGCTCTTGAGCACCGCTGGTGACCGCAGTCACTGGCACCGACGGCGCGCTGGCCTGTGCGTGTGTCTGGCTGCTGGCCGCGCTTCCCGTCCTCAGGACGCCAGCATGACTCACCGTGGCTCCGAGACTGAGGGCTCTCACGGTGGGGACCTCCCCGCTTTGTCGGGTCGGTGTGACTCGGAGTCCCCTTCCCCTCAGATGCCAGTGAACTCGGACGTCATGTACCCACATCTGATGGAAGGCTTCCTGCCCGTCAGCAACCTGTTCATCTACCTGTGAGTGGGGCGCCCTTCACCGTCTCAGCCCAGCCCCGGCCGCGTGACGCTCAGCTGTCTGAAACACGTGGTCTCTGTGGACAGGAGTTCTTGGGTCTTCCTCTCTGTCCCGTGCGTGGTCAGAATGTCAGACGCCCGGTACTTGCAGCCCCTGGCCTACCCGCGGCAGCGTCCACAGACGTGGCCGGGCGCTGGGATGGGAAGCTGGGAGGCCGCTGCGCTCTCCGCAGTCCCACAGCCGCCCGAGTGCCCGTTGTCTCCAGTCTGTCACCGCACCTGGGTGTGCACGTGGGTGCTGGGCAGGAAGGGGCCTTCAGTGCTTCCTGGTGGGCGTTGGGCGCGGTCCTCTGATGTGGAGGACACGTCCAGGGGTCTCGTTGACGTGAAGGTGTTTCTTGCCTCAGCGTCGTGCGTGGTGCACAGCACGCTTCTGACTCTTCTCCCCCTGCGCCCCAGGAACTCCTTCCTGCCCGTGTGCCGCGTGAATGACTTCGAGACGGCCGACATCCTGTACCCCAGTGAGTGCGCAGCTGCACGCGTCCCCTCCGTGCAGACCCTGGGTGGAGGGCGTCCGTTGGGAGGGCAGGGTGCTTCACCCCCTGGTCCTGGAACGTCGTCCCGCAGAAAACCTGTTTGTAGTCTTTGGGGTCACTCACCTCCGGGGTTCCCCTGGGGACTGCTGTCCTCGGTCGCCTGCTTGCAGTCCGGGTGTCTGGCGTTCCGGTTGGCTGAGATGGGAGGGGAAATTGGCGCCTGTCACGCTCTCGTGGCCGGAAGTGGGTTGCCTCTTCTTAGGTCGCAAATGCGAGGAGAACCCTGGTCTCTCAGTTGGAGCAGACTTTGCGCCCCTC
>PVJI01025413.1:0-20509 GCA_004026765.1 Micronycteris hirsuta | reverse complement strand
AAAGCACAATTCTAAGGATCAATGAATCCAGGAGCTGGGTCTTTGAAAAGATAAACAAAATCGACAAGCCTTTAAGCAGGTTCATCAAGAAAAAAAGAGAGGACCCAAATAAACTCAATCAGAAATGAAAGAGGAGATATTACAAGTGACGCCACAGAAATACAAAGGATTGTAAGACACTACTATGAAGAACTGTATGCCAAGAAATATAAAAACCTAAGAGAAATGGACAAATTTTTAGAAAAATATAATCTTCCAAAACTCAATAAAGAAGAAGCAGAAAGCCTGAACCGACCAATAGCAGTGGATGAAATTGAAGCAGTAATCAAAAAACTCCTGACACACAAAAGTCCTGGACCAGATGGTTTCATAGGAGAATTCTACAAAGCATTTAAGGAAGAGCTAACCCCTATCCTTCACAGACTATTCCAAAAAATCCAAAAGGATGGACGACTCCCAAACTCTTTTTATGAAGCCAGCATCATTCTAATCCCAAAACCAGAAAAAGACATAACAAAGAAAGAAAACTTCAGGCCAATATCACTGATGAACATTGACACTAAAATCCTCAACAAAATATTAGCAAACGGCATCCAGCAATACACTGAAAAGATCATACACCATGACCAAGTGGGATTCATCCCAGGGATGCAAGGATGGTACAATATTCGCAAAACAATAGATGTAATACATCACATAAACCAAAGCAAAGACAAAAATCACATGATCATATCAATAGATGCAGAAAAGCCATTTGATAAGGTACAACATCCATTTATGATAAAAAACACTTAGCAAAGTGGGAATAGAGGGAGCAATCCTCAACATAATAAAGGCCATATATGAGAAACCTACAGCCAACATTATACTCAATGGACGAAAACTAAAATATTTCCACTAAGATCAGGAACAGGACAAGGCTGTCCACTTTCACCACTTCTATTCAACATAGTACTAGAAGTTTTAGCCACAGCAATCAGACAAGAAAAGGAAATAAAAGACATCCAAATTGGAAAGGAGGAATCAAAACTGTCATTGTTTGCAGATGACATGATAGCGTACTTAGAAAATCTTATAGACTCCACCAAAAAACTACTCGACCTAATAATTGAATCTGGCAAAGCAGCGGGATACAAAGTCAACATCTAGAAATCAAAGGCATTTTTGTATACCAACAGTAAAACAGCAGAAACAGAAATCAGGAAAAAAATCCCATCTAATATAGCAACAAAAAAAAAATGAAATACCTGGGAATAAACCTAACCAAGGAGGTAAAAGACCTGTACTCAGAAAACTACACAACGCTGAAGAAAGAAATCATGGAAGACACAAACAAACGGAAACATATACCATGCTCATGGATTGGAAGAATCAACATCATCAAAATGTCCATACTACCCAAAGCAATTTATAGATTCAATGTAATCCCTATCAAAGTACCAATGGCATATTTCACAGATATAGAACAAACACTTCAAAAATTTATATGGAACCATAAATGACCCCGAATATCAGCTGCAATTTTGAGAAAGAAGAAAAGCAGGAGGGATCACAGTTCCTGATATCAAACTGATTTACAAGGCCAATGTAATCAAAACAGCTTGGTACTGGCATAAAAACAGACTGATAGACTAATGGAACAGAATAGAGAGCCCAGAAATAAACCCAAGTCTCTACGGGCAATTAATCTTTGACAAAGGGGGCAGAAGCATGAAATGGAATAAAAATAGCCTCTTCAACAAATGGTGTTGGGAAATCTGGATGGCTACATGCAAAAAAATGAAATTCGGCCCTGGCTGGTGTAGCTCAGTGGATTGAGCACGGGCTAGGAACCAGAGGGTCCCGGTTCAATTCCCAGTCAGGGCACATGCCTGGGTTGTGGGCCAGGTCCCCATGAGGGCCATGTGAGAGGCAACCATACATTGCTGTTTCTCTCCCTCTGTGTCTCCCTCCCTTCCCCTCTCTCTAAAAATAAAAAAAAAATAAAAATAAAAATGAAACTCGAGCACCAACTTACACCATACACAAAAATAAATTTAAGGTGGATAGAAGACTTAAATATAAGTCGTGACACCATAAAAGTCCTAGAGGAAAACATTGGTAGGAAAATCTCAGACATTCCACGCAGCAACATCTTCAATGATATGTCCCCTAGAGCAAGGAACATAAAGGAAAGAATAAACAAATGGGACCTTCTCAAAATAAAGAGCTTCTGTGGGGCTAAAGAAAATAGTATTAAAATAAAAAGAGAACCAACAGTATGGGAAAACATATTTGCCAATGATACCTTGGACAAGGGTTTGATCTCTAAAATATATAAAGAACTCATACGACTCCACTCCAGGAAGACAAAAAAACCCAATGAAAAAATGGGCAAAAGACATTAACAGACACTTCTCGAAAGAGGACATACAGAGGGCCCAGAGACATATGAAAAGATGCTCGACATCATTAGCCATCAGAGAGATGGCTAAAACCACAATGACATACCACCTCACACCAGTCAGAATGGCCATCATCAACAAAGCAACAGATAACTGTTGGAGGGGATGTGGACAAAAGAGAACCCTACTGCACTGTTGGTGGGAATGCAAACTGGTGCAGCCACTGTGGAAAACAGTATGGAATTTCCTCAGAAAAATAAAAATGGAACTGCTTTTCAACCCAGCAATTCCACTACTGGGATTATACCCTAAGAACACTGAAAAACCAATTCAAAAGAACCTATGCACTCCAATGTTCATAGCAGCGCAATTCACAATAGCCAAGTGCTGGAAACAACCTAAGTGCCCATCTACAAATGAGTGCATCAAGAAACTATGGTATATTTACGCAATGGAATTCTACACAGTAGAGAGGAAGAAGGAGCTTATACCCTTTCCAACAGCATGGATGGAACTGGAGAGCATTATGCTAAGTGAAGTAAGCCAGGTGGTGAAGGACAAATACCATATGATCTCACCTTTAACTGGAACATAATCAACAAAAGCAAAAAGCAAGCAAAGCTTAACCAGAGACATTGAAATTAAGAACAATCTAACAATAACCAGGGGGTATGGGGGAGGGGACAATGGGGAAATGGGTTTTCAGGAACTACTATAGAGGACATATGGACAGAACCAAGGGTGGACAGAGAGGCAGGGAAGGGAGATGGAATTGGAGGGGGAAGGGAGGGGAGAGTATGCAGTTACAGTTGTTCAACTGTAATTGAACAACAATAAAGTAAAATAAAATAAAATAAATTGTTCATATTTTTTATCTTCTTCTTTTTCTTAGATAAGTCCCTTTAACATTTCATAGAATAAAGGCTTGGTAATGATGAGCTCCTTTAACTTAGACTTATCTGTGCAGCACTTTATCTCCCCTTCCTTTCTAAATGATAACTTTGCTGGATAGAGTAATTCTGGATGTAGGTCCCTGCCTTTCATGACTTGGAATACTTCTTTCCAACCCCTTCTTGCCACATGGTTTCTTTTGAGAAATCAGCTAGTGGTCTTATGGGAACTCCTTTGCAGGTAACTGTCTCCTTTCCTCTTGCTGCTTTTAAGATTCTCTCCTTCTCTTTAATCTTGGGTAATGTAATTATGATGTGTCTTGGTGTGTGCTTCTTTGGGTACAACTTCTCTGGGATTCTCTGAGCTTCCTGGACTTCCTGGAAGTCTATTTCCTTTGCCAGATTGGGGAAGTTTTCCTTCATTATTTTTTCAAATAAGTTTTAATTTTTTTGCTTTTCTTCTTCTCTTTCTGGCACCCTTATGATGCAGATGCTGGAATGTTTAAAGTTGTCCCACAGGCTCCTAAGCCTCTCCTCATTTTTCTGAATTTTTGTTTCTTCATTCTGTTACAGTTGAATGTTGATTTCTTCCTTCTGATCCAAATTATTGATTTGAGTCCTGGTTTCCTTCCCATCATTGTTGGTTCCCTGTATCTTTTTCTTTATTTCACTTTGCATAGCCTTCACTTTTTCCTCTATTTTGCAACCATACTCAACCATTCCTATGAGCATCCTGATTACCAGTGTTTTGAATTCTGCATCTGATAGGTTGGCTATCTCTTCGTCACTTAGTTCTATTTTTTCTGGAGAAGAAAAATGATCTGTTCTTTCACTTGGGCCATTTTTTTTTTTGTCTCAGTACCTGTTACATAGTAAGGGGTGGAGCGTTAAATATTCACCAGGGCGGGGCAACCTGTCAATGGGTAGTGGTGCTGTATGTAGGGGAGTGGTGTGAGAGGGAACAATGTCGCTTGCTGGGCTCTCTGCCAGGCAGCTTTCAGTCACTTCCTCTGTTACCCATAAGCAAACTGGGCCCTTCTGGTGCTGATTCCTGGGTGGGTGGGTTTGTGTACACTCTAGGACCCTGTGAATCTCCCCAATGAACTCTCTTTTGAGGCTGGGAGTTGTTCCTGCCACACAACCCCACAAGGTTTTTCCAGTCAGAGGTTTTGAAGCTCTATTTCCCGGCACTGGAACCCTGGGTTGTGTGGTCTGCTGTTCCTACCAGTTTATCTGTAGGTAAATGTGGGACCACCCAGTCTGCCAGCCACTGCCTTGCCTGCCCTGGTCCTCCCACAACGGCCTTGCCAGGTGTCCTTTCCACCCCAACTGCCCATCTCCGCCCCTCCTACTGGTCTGGATGAATGCTTCTTCTTTAACTCCTTGGCTGTCGGACTTCCATACAGTTCGATTTTCTGGCAGTTCTGTTTTTTTTGTTTGTTTGTTTTGTTTTTAAATTTGTTGTCCTTTCTTTGGTTGTGGGAGGAGGCACAGTGATATCTACCTATACCCCCATCTTGGCCAGAAGTCCCGGATTATTTCTTATGTTTTCAAAATGTCTACACTTTCCATGTTTGGTCTGCAGAATCAACATCTAAGCATTACTTAGTTTTAATTTGAAAAACATTCCTGCTTCAAGATTTTTGTAGCTTGACTGTTCTAATTTAGTTTATTCTTATAGCACATGTTAGTTCACCATATATATTAGCTTGCAACAAGATAGGTAATGTCTTTTTTTTTTAAGAGGGGGAGGGAGAGAGATAGAGAGAGAGGAAAACATTGATGTGAAAGATAAATATTGATTGGTTGTCTCCTTTATGCACCCCAACCAGGTGACTGAACCTGCAACCCAGGCATGGGCCCTGACTGGCAATCAAACCCACAACCTTTCAGTTTATGGGTCAACACTCCAACCAAATGAGCCACACTGGCCAGGGCATCTGTCTTTTATATCAAATGTAATTTCATATGATCTCTAGTTAGCCTAATATACTATAATATAAAACTTTTTTTACTGTGTAATAAAGAAATTCAAATATCATTAGAAAAATGTCCCCTCAATTTCTGAAACTACAGGACAGCAAACAACTCATTCTCCTGCTTACACAATTAAAATAATCTATTCTTCTCACCTACATATGAATATTCAGATAAAAAGCTAGTAAGTTTGAAAACACTAAGAATAATTAGTGTTTTCAAACACTAAGAATACTTTTTGAGTAGATTTATATGGAAATAATACAATAATAAATAATAACACAAGAATAAACTATTCTTTGCATATTCACAGCCGTAAACCTACTTTTTACCCCATCCTGTATATAAATCTTGTCACTAATCTCGCTAATTCCGGAGGAATAAAAGCAAATTTTCATGTATCCTCTGGCAATAACAATTTTTTAAAAATTCTATTTTATTGATAACAGAGTAGAAAATCACCTCTCAAGGATAAAGAGAAGAAAAAGGGAATAGGAGCAGCATAGAAAAATCTATTTAAGATAAGTTTCTTTTTGGTCAAGGTATTCTGTGATGGTGAATTAAAATTGTGGTGGTGAGATACTAGACCCAGAGAGAAGGAAAATACCAAATAAAAAACAAACTGGTACTCCATGAGAAAGTCCCTCTGTAGACTACTTAAGTAAGGACCTGGAAGCTTGGGTGAGGGAAAACCAAAATTATTCTCTGCATTGTAACAAGAACAAAAGAAACAAACAAATCACCAAGTGCAAAGAAAGACATCACAGTAAAGCTAGAAAATAATGTTAATTTTTTTTTTACAAAAAGCTCATGTTGACTGTGAAATATTGAAATATTCTACCATTATGCTTTTAAACCAGAATGAGTAAAATGGAGTAGAAGGCAATCGAAAACAGCCAAATTCTAGTGAATGGGTCATAGACCTTAAAGAAGGTAGGAAGTGGAGGGATGAAAGTAATGATATTCCAGTGGAAAGACGCCCAAATTTTCAGATTAAGAACTTAATCTAAGACTCTAAAAATCTAACTTCCAAGTTTCATTTACTAGCTTCTAAACTGATCATGTTACATGTTTTGTGCTAATCAAACATTTTCCATCACAGTGTCGAGTGCTTGAAGAAATTATGCATTTAGAAAGTCCACTTTCTCATTCAGTATAGTAGGTAGAAGCAGGCACTACCTAAGTGAGATGCTTATAAGGAATAGGGTGGAATCCCTTTGTGGCAGCAGACAAATAGGCACAAGGTCTATTTTAACCAAAGGTTAAAAATTATGCTCACAGGCCAGATCTGGGCTATTGATGTGCTTGTGTGTGATGTGATGTGTTTGAACCACTGAATGTTTTTAAATTTGAAAAAAACTACTACGAACAAGGAATTGAGTATTTTCACATTAAAAAAACTAACTTTCCCGTTAATTTGAAAACATCAGAAATCTTATTAGTACAGTGCATTCTCTGTTAACTTGCCATGGCTTCCACGACTTTCAATTACTTTATACCAGTTTCCTTCTTTCATTATGGTACCTGTGTCACCCCTTCAGGTAACTGCTAGTTGCCTCTGGGACTTCAAAGTTTATTCATTCAGCCCATGTCCCATTTTTCTATCAAATCTGCACTTATGATTTTATTTATTCTTACTGGCTTATGCAACTAAAACCCCTAGCTTTAACTGATCTGGATCATTTAAGGTCGGGTCTGCATTATAAAAAGGCTGGTCATGGGAAGATGGAGGTGAAAGAATATTTCAGTCAAACGGAACAGGGAGTGCAAAGGTCCAAATTCTAGGAGTATAGTGTGTTCTGGTAACAGAAAAAATGTCCAGTGAATGGAGGGTAAGGGTAAGTAAGATTGTGTTTATAGATGATGCGAGAATGTTAGGTAAGAGTCAGGTCATGGAAGTCTTTGTTAATCATGTTAAAAATTTTATTCTAACAACAATGGGAATTCATTAGATAGCTTTTAAAAGGGAAGTGACATCATCTGATTTAGCTTGAAAAAGATCAGCCTGCAGGCTCAGGAGGTCAGCGAGGTTATTAAGGTAGCAGTAGTGAAGGCTGGGACTAATACGGCAGCAAAGCAAATGGAGGGCTGTGTCAGATGGCACAGTAGAAATATTATATTGCAGAGTTGAGGAGGAAAGGAACACTTTCCATATTTTCATTTCCTGCAACCAGATGAGCAATGGTGTACTTTACTAAGCTAGGAAAGATTGGTGGATGAGAAGGTTAGTGTTTAAACCACACTAATTTTGGGAGATATATTCGACACGCATGCCCAGTGATATCAATTGATCAGGTAAATATATTGATCTGAGTTCTGGGGAGCAGTCAGAGCTGGCACTGCATTAACAAACATTTATTGGACACATTATACAAACTTCATGCCAAGTACTCTGGGGAATAGAAACAAGAGATGCATTTAGTGACCTAGAAAATAAAGCCCCTCACTGTCTAGAAAGGACTATAACAGTAACCATTTATTACTAAAAATCTGTGTGTGTGCGTGCCAGCCTATAGTCACTGAAAAGATTGCAAAGCCTGGCTTCATGTCCTTTAGATGTGACGGAAAACTGCAGACATGGATAAAGCATTCCTGACGTCAATCAGTACCGCCTAACGGCAAACGCAAGAGAGGGCTGCAATGCTTTGCTGCGATATAAGACTCTGGGCCCTTTGCACAACTCTGAAAGTTTGAGAAAACTCTAAATGACAGAAAATGAATTTCATTTCCCATTGGTATTCATTGAAATTAAAAGTAAATATGTTATTATATGAGTTAGTTTCTGTACTCAGTAATTGTTCTGTTCAGTGATATTACATAAAATATAATTAAGCAGAAAGCAGCATACATAGAATACAACAGAAATCAATGTGTGTATGATACATAATTTTCATAAACATATGTGTGTGTACATACTCTTCTGTGTATATATGCACACATACATACCTATATACTTTGCATGAAAGCCATTACAGTTTTATGTAGACACTGTTCAGATGGTAATAATAGCAATGTATTTATTCAATGTTAATGATGTTATAGCAAGTAGGGCAGTTAGTTTTAAAATATAAACTTTAAGATGTAAGAGTAATCCTCACCCAGACTTTGAGTGATTTCTATGGGAAAACATTTAATAAGCTTGTCCTTGAATGCAAAAATATATATACATATACGGGGCACAACTTACGGCCAGGCAGGGTTTGTGTAGATATCCAACCTGAAGCATTGCCATAGCCGGCATTGGTGCTGGCGGCCACCTGGAATCTATACCATCGGAATTTCTTTAATCCATACACTGTCTCTTCAGTTAGGTCAGCTTCATAGAGGTATTGAACTTTTTGATATTCAATACATTCTTCAGATTCCCATTCTCTGCATTTCTGAGCCTGAAGCTGAGTGGTAATCTTGTAATTTTGGAAGTAACCGAAGATCGTGTCGGGCCTCATCCATGTCAGCGTTGCACTAGTTGACTGAACATTAGTTAAAGCAATATTCATAGGAACACTGGGAACTAGAAAGTATAGAGAGAAAAAAAGTAATTGGAATTACCAAACATTTTATGAACAGAAGTAAAAATGAGATTTAAAAATACCTCTTATCATGTACCTAGAAGCATAATAAAGTATCTAATTAAAATTGCCCTTAGGTTAATATCCTCACATTTAATAAGCAGAACCTTAAAGTGATACTTCAGAGACAAAGGGCTCAAAGGGGTAAAAGACAAAATAATTGTGATTATTTTTATTCCTAATTTTGCTCCCAAATTCTCTCACAGCATAAGCTTTGGATTCATACACAAGCACTGGCACAAAAGAAAACTGTATGCTCATATAATCCCGGCTCCTTCCCTAGGTGTGGCCACGTCCTAAGAAACACACTCTATGGTTTAATGTCTGGGTGGACACAAGTGCGCCCTGTGTGTAGTAAATGTTGGTGATAAAGTGACTTTAAATAAGCAACCCTATTAAATAAATAATTTATATAATTAGTTGATCTGTATTTTATCTTGCTTATATGTAAAACTAACAAAATCCCATCTAGAGCATCATCTAGCCCTCTGATTCATACACAGACTAAGGTATCTGTATATCATCTATAATCACATGGTCCTACTGGAGTCCCTTACTAGATTTCATGTTAACCATTGGTCTGCTATACACGTACTGTGTTTCAGGCTCTGAGCCTGTTTACGGATGAAAGATACATAAGGCTTAGGCCTTGATTTTAAGACATAGGCATTTACTGGGCAAGAAATATAAACGTATTATGGTTAGAAGTATGAAAGAACAATGTATTAAGTGGTATAGGTACTTTCTTCAACCATGCATATGTGCAAGGGCTTTGTTCAGAAGGCTGAGATAGAGTGAATAATAACAACTTGTATGAAAATTACATAATCATAAAAACTGTATGCTAACATGCACAACTAAAAATAAGACAATTAATAAATAAATAGAAACCCTAAACATATTATTAAACCCTAAATATTAAACGCTAAATTATTAAACCCATATTATTAAACCCTAAACATATTTCTGAACCCATGTTTAGAAATTTCCAAACATATCATATCGATAGAACTTTCAATAAATACCAAAAGAGCACCCAATTTGTTCCAAATTCTATCATAGGTACTGGGAAATGCAATGAACAAAACAAAGAAAAGTCCCTACCCTTGTGCATTTTACACTCAGGAGGTTTGTATAAAATAAAAGTATAAATAAGCATTCGATAGAATACTTTGGATGATGATTCGTGTTATGGAGAAAAATAAGGAAGTGTAGAAGGAGACAGAGTTCCAGGGATACTGAAAATTCCAGGGAAACTGAGCAGTTAGAGAAGTCCTCAGTGACTAGAAGACATGAGTTCCTGATGAAGGTGGCGGTACTAACCAAGTGAAAACCTGGGGGAGGAGCATTCCCAGCAGAGGAAAATGCATTACTATTAAGGGCCCTAAACTGAAACCATGCTTGGTATATTTGAAGGATAACATGGAGGCTACTGTATCTAGCAGGAGTCCAGGTTTGAGAAAAAACACTTAAGTCTACATTACATACAACACCGTAAGACATGACTTCAACCTGAATAGAGGAGTAACAGTCTCTAATGTGTGTTTTCATGAAATCACTCCAGCTATTGTGTTGAGACAAAAAGAATGAAAGGGACAAAAGAATGGGACAAAAGAATGAAAACAAGGAGAGTCATCAGCAGGCTATTGCAATGTTGACCCATGAGATCATGAGGGACTAGACCAGGAATGCTGCAGCATAGATGACAGGAAGCACCGAGCCTAAATATAACAGAGCTGACAGGAGTAGCTGATGCATGGCATGTGGAGCAGAAGAGAAAGAGAGGAGTAGAAGAAAGCTCTACGGCCTTTGGATTGAGCACAAAGAAAGATAAAGTTGCTGTTAACCAAGAGAGGGATGATTGTGCAAGCTTTTGTGCAAGCTTTTGGGAGAAAGATTGAGAATTTATTTTGAATGTGTTTACTTTAAAATGCTTATCGGATATCCAGAAGGAAATGTCAAGTAGTGTATAGATGCACCCATCTGTAGTTCTGTAGAAAGGTCTATATTTGAGTTAAAATTTTGGATTTCCTCTTAAATTTTTACTGAATTATCTGCAGACATATCATTTATATATTTGCCTAAATCTGGAAGAGAACATCTTAATGCAACGGAAAACAAATAGGAGGTTACTTAAAGCCATTAGATTCAATTGACCAGATTCAATTACTCTGTTTTTAAATATTAACATTTATCATCAAATAATACTGCATGCAAGCAGACATTAACCTTTAAAGGAGCATTATAAACAGAACACTGATACACTACTTGCAACACCCTCCCTTTTCTATCTTTAGTTATGAATAAAAACAAATAGGAAAAAGTTATTTTTTAAGAAAAATTTACCTTTACAGAAATTTTAGAGTTGGCTAAAAAGTAGAATTCCCATAATTCAAATTCTACAGCCATTAAGTTTGAAAGTAGACTACTTGAAGAAAGACACATTTTCAAGATACTTTAACACAAAGCAGAGAAATATGACTGATTTGGGGTTTCAGGAAAAGTTTTAAGAGGAAAGGTGGCATGTGAGATGAGATTTCATTGATTATAAAGGTACAGGTTCTAGAACAGGGGGTGATGCAATCTGTGCCAAGTTTGACCATAGCTTATGATTCACATTGGCAATGACAAGTAGGAAGACTGCACACAGCTTGAAGAAGTGCTGTGTCAGAGGAACTCACAGATAGTTTGCCAGGCAATGGAAAGCTACCATGTTGTCAGAATAAGATGTTAAGAAGTATGTTTTATCAAGTCCAGTTTGGCAATTGCACAAGAGAAAAGGATCAAATTCATAGGCCGTTTCATTTGTTGAGGAAAGAAGAAACAAGATGGCAGCAGTAGGGAAAAACTGAAGTTTTAGATCTATTTCAGTGGTTGAATTCATACAACAGGCAAATGAATCAGGTCCGCATCATAGACTTGGAAAGAAGTTTAGTGGTGATCTTGGTCAGCTCGCCTTTTTATGCCTGACCATTATGGCCCTATATACACAGCTTCATCCAGTTTTTCAGCCACGCACTGTTGTAGGTGCCGATGTGAGGAAATTTTGCTGCTGTAATTAAGAATCCAAATAAGTTTACTTTAAAATAGGAAGGCATAATCTGGTGAGCCTGATTTTACAATGAGTCCTGTAGAAGCAGAGAGCTTAATAAAAGAGAACGCAACATAGTACTTTAAACAAGAGACAAAGTCAATGTAGGAAAATTTTGCCACTGCTGGTGCTGTAGGAGGGGACCACATGATAAAGAATTCAGGACATCTCTAGAGGCTGACAGCAGCCCTGGGCTGAGAGCCAGGCAGGGAATACTGATCCAAGTCCTGCCACTGTAAGAAACTGGATCCTGCCACAAACACTTGAGCTTGGAAGAGGACCTTAGCCCCACCTGAGGGTACAGCTGACTGACACTTGATTTTAACTTGTGCAATTCTGCGTAAAGAATCCAGGCACACGGTGCCCAGGCTTCTGACCTACAGAACTGTGTGTGAATAAATTAATGTTAAGTTACTAAGTTTGTGACATACAATAGAAAACTAACTTATAACTTTCCTCTACAACATGACCAATCTCTCCTTATCTAGCTTTTGCTTAAACATACAGAGCAAAGAGAAACTCAAAATCTTGAGGGACTTTATTTAAAAATTTTTTCCAGATAGTTCTATTAGTTTGTTCAGCCTTCATTATTTTGAACTGATATCTATCTTCCTATAAATCCTAGATCTACTGAAAACTCACCTTAAATAGGCCTAATCCTATTTTCCTCTCTTTACTCCTACTTTAAAGTAAATCCTACTCCATCATTTATACCAAAGATTTAAAAAGGTTTTGATTCTGCATTCATTTCTATAAAAAAAGATTGGGCAACTACATGTGTGTATACATATGTGTGTGTGTGCATATATACACACAAACACAAATGTCCATTTACATTTTAGATAGTGTCCCTGAAGGTTTAGATTAATATTTGGAACAAAGAAGGCACTTAATAAATATTTTTTGAATGTATAGACAAATAAATAAGAGAGTATAATAAGGAATTTGGCTTAGATGGATGGTCAGAAAAGAATTTTCTGATGATTTATAGTTTGATCAGAGACCTGACAGATAAGATGTAGATTCCCAGGTGAAAACAGCAAGCTGTGTTAAGACTCAGAGGGGGAAAGAGTGTGCACATTGGAACCACTTAAAGAAGGCTGTTGGATTCACAGGAAACAGGAAGAGAGAGCGAACTGGAGATGTAGGTCAAAATCGGGTAATGTTGAGCCTTTTAGACTAGAT
Organism: Micronycteris hirsuta; assembly: GCA_004026765.1. Taxonomy (NCBI): domain Eukaryota; kingdom Metazoa; phylum Chordata; class Mammalia; order Chiroptera; family Phyllostomidae; genus Micronycteris; species Micronycteris hirsuta. The sequence goes on along the minus strand of PVJI01025413.1, from coordinate 7,413 downwards.
TCAAGAGTTTTCGTTTTATTCTAAGTATAGTGGGGATACTTGAAAAGATTTGGATTGACTTTTCATTTGCACTAGACCATAAACTCTTTTCCCATGAGAGCCAGGGAGTATGGTCTAAACATTTCCCTTTCTTTTGAGTCCACCACCAAGCACTTCTGCTATGCTTCTATTTCCTTTACCCAGCATTTCCTAAGCAACCAGAAGTGGGAGGGAAAAGGAAGTATTAGTTATCCAACAAACTGGAGAAGTAAGAGGGCTACTCTTTCCCTGTTTCAGCAGGAGGGATGACTGGATGCCCATGGTTCTATGAGGAACTTTTTCCCCCCTTAAATATTCCAATTGTAAAAAAGAAGACTTTAATGCCAAATTTTGTTGCACAGTAAAAATTTTTTCAGCAGGTTAATATTGGTCCACAGACTCTTGTATTCTCCAAAAAAGTGTTACAAAGAAGTAAAGGTCTAAACCGGATAGTATTTTTAACTTGACAAAGAAACAAGTTCCATTCAAGAGTTCTTTTTAATCCGGCTGAAGAAAGAGTAACAAAAATTGCAGTTCCCTTTCATGTGACAGGCACAGTGATGGACTTTGAACAGACCCCCAGTATCTGACATGTGGGCACTCAAGTGTTGACTATGTGATTGAATTACGCTTCACTGAAACAGTCCTTTGGTTTTTATGTACTACAAAATTGTGTCCACATTGTTCAAGAAAATGTATTTAAAACAATGAACCAGACATAAAATCTAACCTGAAGTCAAATATGTAGTGTAACTCATACACAATTTTTAACAAGGCTACCTCAGAGGCCTTCATAAATGACCAGCAATAACCCTTACTTATGTCCAGTATCTTCTCTTTCTCTGAACTGAGTATTGAACTAGACTATTTCAAGGCAACTGCCCTATTGAATTACAGATACTAAAAGGATTACACTCATTTTAGCATGGAGAATCAGATTTCCATTCTTTAAGAATGACTAAAAACCTCAAACTTTTTCTATCCACAGATGGTACTAATTTGAACACATCATTCTATGTTTCCTGGAGTAATCACGCAGCTCGCTTAGATTCTGTAAAATGACTGAACTGTGATGAAGTGATCAACAGTCACTGCAAGGTATTCTGTAAATTACATTTTTATTCATAAATTATTCTCGTTGGTAAAATGCTTTCATCATAGTTGAAGTAAAAGTCTGCAGATCTATATAAGTAAAATTTGTTACGGGCTTAAAGGTATGACAGTTTTAGTGACTATTTAGTAGATTCTGTTTGGAGAATGACAATGTGGTAAAATGTAATTATTTTCTAAACTTCTGAAGATCAGTACGAGAAACTACCAACGTTTATGATAGGATGCTGATAGTGGTTTTATTAACTTCTCACTGCCCTAGTTAAGCACACTAAGATGGAAAAGAAAGTTTCCTTAATTCTTCATTTATGACTCTATACTTTTATCTTCAATCACAGATGAACTCTTTTTTAAGCAAAGCAGATGTCTGAAAATTTATATTTATAAGACATATAAAAGTATCATTATAATCTTTCTTAGCTTATTAAAATTACTTGTCTTTACTAATTTTAAATAATCTATAGCCCTTTTAGAAACAAAAGGACCAAATATATAATCTAAACATGTATAAATAAAAGTATAGTTTACTAATACTAACAGTATAAATTAATATAAAAACAGAAATTTCTACAGAGTTGAGTGCAAATAAAATTTCATTATACTACATATAAATTTTGATTCATTTCAATTTAATTAACAACATTCATCAGACATTCTCATTGAGTGGTATGGGCAAGTTATGTCTTCAGTGTGTCAGCTCTTTTTCCTACATATATGCAAATTAATTTACCCATCGAAGCCAGCACAAATGCATGATGCCAAAAGGAAAGGCTCGATGGGACGAGAAGATCTGGGAGTTAGAACTTGAAAGAACAGTTGAGGATTAGTAGAGATGTGTGAGAAAAAAATATTTAAGTAGATTGAATATGACAAGAGATAAATATGAGGAAACAAATGTTTGTCAAGGGCTGGAAAGTACACTAAGCTGGAGAAAAGAAAGACTAGGGAAGTAACAAGAAAAAGGGGGGCCATCAAGTGTGACATTATTGAAAGGCATTGAAAGTCTGACGGATGAGTTTAGATGACCACTACAGGCAATAGAGAACACCAACAGAAATTCATTGGTAAAGTATAAAGTTAAAAAAAAAAAGACTGAGCCTCCCTATAGCTAGTTATCAGAAAAAAGTGAACTTGATAGAAACTGGTTAAGTATTGTATATATGCAGTATGATACAGATTACAATGATGACAAAAAATAATTAGGAACAAAGCTAAATAAAAGGCAAAAGAATATTGGCAGAATGTAATGATTTATTGGGCATAGAAGAAATGGGAATACAACAAATGGAATGAACTCAGAAATTCAGTCAATAAAGAAAATATATGCTGTAAACTTTCTAGAAGTAAGTTATGATTTGGCTATAAGGGTTATAGCAAATAATACAAAAAATCAACATTATAAATTTCTGTGGCCATAAAGACAAATTAAATGGTCAAGAAAAGTGCAATAACCTCTGGTACTGAGATCAAAGATATATTTCTCCCCCCAAAATCACATAAATAGGGTATCACTTAATATCATGATATCCTTACTTGGAAAATAACATCCCTACATGATAAATAATAAGTATGTTTAACTGAGCTCTTTCTTATAATATCTCTTAATGTGGATAGGCATAATAATGATCAAATACATTTTTGTAAAACTGTATCTTCAGAGGTTCTAATTATTTAGTTCAAGTACACTCCTCTCAGGCACTATGACTTAACCTTTGAGATAGATTTTGGAGTAGCTGGAAGAGTATTTACCAAAATATGCTACATAAACATGATTTTAGGTGATACTACAAAGCTGAGAATATGGGTTGACCCACTTAGTGTGAAAAATTAAATTACCCTAACATATTCCATTTGCATGAAAGGGAACTGAAAAAAGTATAAAAAAGACTGAGATTTCCTAAACACAAATTTAATGTCTCTATCCCAATGCATGTATACCCAGACAGTTAGGAACCCAAAAGTCTATGGATAACAGCTATACTATTAGTTTTTAAATCAAGTATTAATGGACACCAAATTTATTGATAAAAATATCTCGGAAAAATTTCTGGGGAAAAAATCGTTCTTATTTCTAGGACACTACAAAGAAAATGGATTATACATGTCCTATTTGGAGGCAAATGAGTTGATTTGTTTTGTAGTCATTAATTTGACAGCTTTATATAACAAGTTATCTCATGAGAATATCAAAAATGACAGCTTTGATTTAAAATAGTTTATATGAAGGAATTCTTAGGGGAGTAATTACATAGTAGAGTTAATCGCCTATTAAGACCATTCCTATAACACCTGGAAACTAAATTGAACCATTATTATTGATGAGAAAATGAGAAAAACATACTGATTTGTAGGGATTCACTTGAGGATAGATGTGAGTAGATAAAATGTTATTTTATATCTTGTTAGCATGGATAAATAGAGATGTCTTGGGAAGAGAAGTTTCAGTTAGCAAAAGAGGTTAGGGAAAAACAATTTGAGAGAAATATGTATATATAATTTTTGAAATCATGGGAGTAAAAGAACATTTAAGGGTATTATTTATAGTGTCAGAAGAGTAGATGATGAACTCAGTAGTTAATGGACAGTGAAATAGAATAGGAAAAAAGGACCATACAAATGCAAAGAAGCCAATAATGTCTGGCTCACACTGATACTTAAGAAGTATTTGTTTGTTCAATAAGTAAATAAATAAGTGAACAAACTAATGGAGTCATGCAATAATTTCAAGAACAAAGTGTTACCAATGCTGATTACAATGAAATGCTAGTAGAAAGCATTTCCCTTTTTTCAGTGCTATGGTTGTACAGAAAACCTTAATAAAAAGTCCTATATGAAAAGGTTGGGGAGATTTCTTCCAGAAAGAACCTGGATTTCTCAGGGATTCCAAGGGTCGTGGGGAGAGAAAAGAGTAGAGAAGAGATTACAAGAGTCAAGATGACACTAAATGAGACAGAAAAAAAAAATCAATAGAGGAGAAATGATCAAAGGATAAAGTGAGATTTTCAGCAGAAAAATCTCAAAATATTTTTAAGAACAAAAATAACTACCATTTAATTTAAAGTCATGTATATGACGGCAGTGTAAACTCCCTTTTCTGTGGACGTATCCCAGGATATTCAGTAAGGCGATTGTACATAAAAGTGCACAGTGTGACTAGAATTGTCAAACTCGTGCAAAAAAATAATTTTGCAGAAGTAGCCAAAAATTCATATCAAAATATTCCAGTGCCCAAATGTAATAAATTTGGAGGATCTGTTTAGATGATGCCAGAATAGTTATATCAGACTAGTTCTCCTGCAGATAACAAAGTATGAATTCTGGGGAGAAGAAATCAATTTTGGCTTGAGGTGTCAGCAAATGGTCTGAAGGAAGCAACAGCGGGGTTAAACTCAAATTCTGGGTCTAAACTTCTCTGAAATCCTTGGCTAATCTCTTAGTTGAACATATATAAAGAACATGACAGGGGTGCAGGGTAAAGCAAGAGATAAAAATTGAGTAGAAATTTTAATTGTTTCCCAATGTAGGGGTGACAGACTTTAAAAATTGATGAACAGCTCATGCCTCATTAAAATCTTAAAAAGGCCATATTTACTTTACTCTATGTCCCAGGATTGAAAGATTCCATCTGTAAATAAGGATACACCCCAAACCACACATTTATAAAAGTACCATTCAGTAATTTAATAGTCTTTTAGCATAAATGCCACACTCTTCAAAAGAAGATAACAAAATCCAGCATTTCTGTGAAACATCACCAACAATGTCTAACATAAGTTTAAAAATTACTCAGCAGGTAGAAAGATGACTTGTGACAGGCAAATGTGACTCATAGTCAAGAAGAAAAGGTTTTCAATAGAAAAAGATTATAGGTTAGATAACTCAGAGGTAAGAGTAGAAAAAAATGAATTTTAAAAAGCCATTATAAATATGTTGTCTAATATTAGCAGACAGGTAAAGACAATCAAACTAATAAATTTCAACATCAATTTGTAGATGCAAAGGCCTTGTCAATGTCTTCCTAACAAAGGTCAATCCTTATCTTAACTGAGCCTGTTGTTGTCTTTCTTTTATCTATAATAACATATCTGATAACATACCTTTGGAATATCAAAGTAATTTCCTTTTTCCAGACCCCCTCATACACAGCCACCTAACCAGAGCAGAGACCACAAATCTCCTGTTAGTATTATCATGTTAACTGTTAACTATCTTATACTCACAAATATAAAAAAAACAAACAAGCAAAAAGCAAGTATGTGTCTATTTGTTTTACTTTTTATCTAATCTCAAAGATTTCCTCACTTTGCTTTCTCCTGGCTCCCTAATTTATCACCAATGAATTTCATGTAATCCCCTTAGGTTTCCCCTTTTGGTTCTGATGTGTAAAATAAGTGGTAAAACTGTCATTTTCCAGAGCATTTTCTCAATCTATTGAGATTGTTTCCTGGCAATTGTCAGTTTGGCTCAGATAAATTACTAAGATTTTTTAAATTCTTTAAAAAATGTATTTTATTTAATGGGAAACAATCATAATTAGAAAGCAAATAGGCGATTTCAACAGAGAAATGGAAATAATGAAACAGAGCTAAATGAAAATTCTAGAATTTCAAAGTACAACATCCTAAATAAAATACTTATTGGACTTGTTTACCACCAAATTTAAAATGGGATAATCCATACATAGTCAATCAACTTGATGGCACATCAATATAACTCCAATCCAAAGAACAACAAAAAAAAGTGAAAAAATAAATAAAAAATTAAGAAATGATATCAAGAGGTATGTTATTTGAGTCCCAGAAAAATCAGATAACAGAGGGCAGGAAAATATTTGAAAAAATAATGACTGAAAATTTCTCAAAATTTAGAAAAATATTAACTTACCAAAACCAAAAACTAAATGAACTGACAGCAAAATAAATTCAACAAAATCTATACTAGCTATATTATTGTCAAATTGCTTAAAAGTAAATATGAAGAAAAAATCTTGAAAAGTGCTAGAAAAAATTACTTATTTAACACAGAAGAACTAATGATATGAGTGGGAACTGATCTCATCAGACATAACAAGTACTAGAAGATTCCAGCTCTGGAAGCAATTCTAAATTTTTTAGCTGAAAGGGACATGACAATAGCTGCAACTCAGAACTACTTGAATAAATGAAGAACACAAGAAATGGTAATTAGGTGCAAAAATATGTGTGCTGCTCTTCCTTTGTTGAAGTGTCTACTGGCTCTGTAAGAAAAATAATACAATAGCCCTGGCTGTTGGAGCTCAGTGGATTGAGCACAAGCCTGAGAACCAAAGCATCACCAGTTCAATTCCCGGTCAGGGCACGTGCCTGGGTTGCAGGCTAGGTCCCCAGTAGGGCGTGCTCAAGAGGCAACCACACATTGATATTTCACTCCCCCTCTTTCTCCCTCCCTTCTCCTCTCTCTAAAAATAAGTAAACAAAATCTTTAAAAATAAAAAAAAAATAATACAATAAATTGTGGGGTTTACCATGTACATAGATGTAAATTATTTAAAATATATAATCGGCAAATGTATGACAACAGTACAAAATATGGGGAAATATATGAAACTGTACTTTTGCAAGTTTATTATTTTATGGGAAGCTGTACAATATTAATTTAAATAGGTATGATAAACTAAGAAATCATATTGTAATCCCTTGGGCAACTGCTAAAAAATAAAATGAGGAAGCATAGATAAAAATCCAATAGAGGATTTAAACAGAAACTTAAAGTATTCAATTAATGCACAGAAAGGCAAAAAGGACAGAACAAAGGAACCGAAAAAGTGACAGAACAAATAGAAAACAAAAAGCAACCGGTAAAACTAAAATTAGCAATGACTTTAAATATAAATAGATCAAATGTTTCACTTAAAAGGCAGAGATTGCCTGACATGATAAAAATGAAAGACCCAATTATATGCTCTCCAAAGAGACATATTTTGCTGTCTGTCAGACTCAGTTTAAACACAAGACAAATAATTTAAAAGTAAAGATAAAAAAATACAAAATACAATAGTAAAGTAAAGAGGTGTGTCTATGTTAATATCAGAAAAAAAGAATCTTAAGATAAATGTTGCCAAAGATAAAAGAGACAGTTTACAATGATTAAAGGGTCAGTTAGGAAGTTACGACAATCATAAATAATACACATGTGTTCAATAAAAAAGAACTTTTTTTACTGTTTGAGTTCTTTTTTCTTTTTTCTCTCTTTTTTTTTATTCAAGTACAGTTGTCTCCATTTCCCCTACCACCACTCCTCCCCACC
>PVJI01025412.1:0-20495 GCA_004026765.1 Micronycteris hirsuta | reverse complement strand
TATTATTTTCCTCTTTATTCTGCAGTATACTTATTTTAATATACTTTCTTTTCTTTCTCATTGATTTGTCTTGCTGGGCTTTGTCTGTGTAGTTGACATTTTCAAAGAAACAGTTTTAGTTTGGATATTTTCTATTATATGGTTCTTTAATCCAGTGATTTCTTTTTCTTTTTTCTTTTATGGTATTTATAAAAAATATCAAAAATCTGTACTTTTCCTAACTTTTTACTGATTTCATGGTATTTAACATTTCGACTCTCTTGAAAGCATTGAATTTCTTTCTGTAATTGTTTTAGCTATCTTCAATGACTTGATTTGTCATGCTTTATTTTTTATTGCGTTGTAGGTATTTCATAAGGTGTTTTTGATTTTCCACCCAAAGGGTATTTAGTCACATATATCTAGTTAATTTTCACATCACAGGCACATGAACAAAAATATAGTGCCAGTGCCTTTTATGTCTTATTTTTGAAAGCCCTACCTATCTTGAGGTCATGAAGACATTCTGTATTTTAAAGCATGCTTAACAGTTTTTAGCTTTTTCTTCATGACTTAATCCATCTGCATTTATTATTTTGTGTAATCTTTGAGATATAAGTCATTATATTTCTCCCTTATAGGTATACAGTTGTCTCAGCACCATTTATTGAAGAGAACATGCTATCTCTACTTTGTCAACATGAAATACCTTTATATGAAAAATTTTGTCTCTATAAAGTTAATTATAATTGGTGTATTTGACTATTTCTGTGTACTGCTAATAACTATAACTTTGAATAAATCTTTATCTGTTAGAACAAGTCCTTTAGCATTTTTTATTAAACATATCTTGACTATTTTTGGCAATTTGTATCTCCATTTATACATTTTAGAATTGGTTTATCAAATTCCATACAAACATTAGGGTTTTTCATTGGCAGTGCAGTTTGGGGGAAAATGGTATATTTAAAATATTGAGTATTCCCATTCATGAACTTATTATATTTTCTCCTCTATTTAGTCTTTCACTATTTTTCAATAATGATTTAGAATTTTCTCTCTGAAGACCTTGTTGAGATGTAGCTGATTGAAGGAGGAGTCGGAAATGGGGCTGCAGAGGAAGATTGGCACGGAGATTTAAACCCAGGAATGGCAGCCATAGCTCTCTCTGGAACACACGGCTTTTGGTGAGAGGGGAGAACCCCATAGCTCTGGGACTCCCTTTGCCACACAGCTTAGGAAGCTGGGAAGCAAGATGTAGCAGCGATGCTGAGCTTTCTCTTAGCAGTTCAAAAGAATGCAGGAGAGACGCTGCAGGAAGGAGGGTCTGGACCACGAGGCTTTGGAGGAGTGGGGAGCCCTTGTCTTGACAGACAGAGAGAGGACCACGGGGCTTTGGGTGGCTCCTCTTGCCACGCAGCCTAGAAAGCAGGAGAGACTTTGCCTGGAAGAAAAGGGGTGAAAGGACTCTTGCTGGTGGGCCATGAGAAGGTGCCACATGGCTTTGGATTAACTGGAGATCGTGGTGGCGACACAGCTGATGGTGTCAGAACCAAGGGTCTGCCTGAATCACGGACTTCTAATTCTTTCCCTGAGATACGGTACCCTGGACTGGGCACAGGAGAGAAGGAAGGACTGTGTGCGTTTGTGGGTATTCTAGAGAACAGGTATTCCAAAGAACTCTAGTATCGTAAAAGGGACCTTAAGTCATTACTCCAAGCCTGTATAACTTGTAAATAAATACTTCCTTTCCTTTTCAAAAAAAAAGACCTTGTCCATGATTTCTTAGATAGATTTCTGGGTGCTTGACTTTATGTTACATTATTCCAAATCTATCTTTTGTAAGTGCCATTATTTTAAATTCTTTGTTGGCATATAGCAATGCATTGAGTTTTGTGCAGTGAGTTTCTATCTAGCAAATTTAAGCTTTTTTGTTAATTCCAATGATTCATCTATAGATTATTTTATATTAACTACATGTAAAATGATGTCACCTGCTAATATGGATGGTCTGTTTCTTCTATTCCCATTCTTACATCTTTTTCAACTTCTAGATCTTAGAGGAAAAGTTTAACCATATTTATTTTTCAATTTGGCTCATTAAGAATTTTATATCTTCAATTCTAAATGCAAAAAAATTATTTTCCAAAGTGTCTTGTTTACTTTCTAAGACACAATACCCTCTAAGATAAGATCGGATGCAAGTGTTATCTTCATACTCTGCTCTTTCCAGTCTTTTGGCATTCAGACCACTCAAGCTAAGGCACAGGTAACTATGAATGTTTACATACAGAGATCATGACATTCAAGCCCTCCTAGAACCAATCACTTTCTACCACATTTTTATTTCACAATATCAACCACAGCTAAACCACATCATTGTCTACGGTATGAATATACTCTCCAGGATTCAAGTTCTCAAAACATTTTGCAGCTTTTGACTTCTAATACATTATGGTGAAGCTTTCTGGGCTAGAGCTCTCACATACCTGTGAGGTATCAGTTGTACATTTGTCCTATGAAACATCTTCTCCACACGAGGACTGTTCATAAATTGGCCAAGAAATCCTGGTGACCATGGAATGACTCACAAAGTTTCACCACTACCACCATCATGATGCATTGACTATTTTCCCATATGCTTTGCTGCGTGTTTCTAAACACTGTTCACTCTAAACAATGCTCCCATGAGTGCACTGCTTGAGACTTTTGGTCTATGTCTTCTAAACCTAGAGAAACAATTTGACACTGTCACTCTGAGCTGATAGTCCCACCTTAGGGGTTACTTAGGTACCTTATCTGATACTGGAGGTCAGTTGAGACACTGCTTGAAATCTTCGCACCATTCTCAAGGCATTGGTATGAGATATCAACTGAAAGGGTGCCTTTGATCGGAACAAAGACTTACATTCTTGTTGCTGATCAGTCATGATGTGCAGATGGATATCTAACCATCTCAAAACTTCAGAGATGGTTAGAATTCTAAAATTGAGTTCCATATTTTAAAAAAGCCTAAAGGGCAGTAGTGTACATGAAATTCTGATTGGAGTTATGGGCTTCATACATGAGAAATGCTAAAGGCAAATAGTATGTATTGGTATCACGTTTGTCAACGTTTTTCCTCAGAGTAACTCATTACCATGAGAAATGTATTTTTTGATGCCATCTGGCAATGAACATTTTGGCAACATTTTCCTGAATATTCAACCAGGTCATGGTGAAGGAACGCAGTGTTCCTTTGTTGCAGCAGTATCGCTGAAGTGGATCACCTGGCATTTACAAGTCCTGACGTCTCTACTTCTGTTACTACTTTTAAAGCATCGCTCTTTAAAGGGAACTTGATTAAACTCTCTGTTTAAATTTGTTAGCTCATGAGTAATGTGAAGTTATGTTTCCAGAATGTTGTGTTTTGTGGAGCAATTTCTGAAATTTATTGACTTAGTTCAATTTTGTTCAGTTTTTGCATTTGTTAAATTTTTTACAATGATAATGACATGATAGTTTGAAGACATCTCTTTGAAGCGATAGTACTATCACTATTACTTCTTACTGTTAATGCAGGCCAATCAAAGCTATATTCAGAGCACAAAGAGAAAGGAAATAATAGTCTCATTGTTTAGAGAACATGACAGAAGGATAACAAATGACAAAGAGAAAGGAGAGAATTTTAAATCGATTTTTCTTTCATGTAAGGACAAATGCACATTTGACTTAGATAATGTAAGCACCAAAAAATGTTTATACGTGTACAGGCTTTGTGTACGACATACATTTAAATGAGTGAGGGCATCGAGTCAATGTTGCTTTACTTTAGAAGAACCACAAACATTCAAAGCTCTTGAAATCAATAGGAGATTCAGCAAAATCACACAGCAGAGCGAAAATAAAATTTTCCTGGCTGAGTTGACATTTACAGAAGATTTCCCTCATGGCTACAATTGAGATTGACTAAACCCAGTGCCAAAATCCAGAGCTGGTGCCGCAGGCCCTTTCTTGTCTCATCTAGTCTTAAATTCTGCTCTGAAAACACCATCTTGCTTTTTATTCCTGTGTAACTCAGGTGTGAGTAAAAGAAAAATTGGAAATAATAATTGATAACAATAATGGCAGAGACATACTGAATAGTATATATGTATTTGAAGATCTAATAGGATAATTTATGTGAAGGTCTTAAACATAGTATCTAGCAAATATTTAGTGAAAATAAACTATTTTTTAAAATATTTTATTTATTATGCTATTACAGTTGTCCCATTTCCCTCACTTTATTCCTCTCTGCCCTGCACACTCCCTCCCACTCGCATTCCCCCCCTTTAGTTCATGTCCATGGGTCACACATATAAGTTCTTTGTCTTCTACATTTCCTATACTATTCTTAACCTCCCCTTGTCTGTTTTCTACCTACCATTTATGCTACTTATTCTCTGTACCTTTCCCCTTTCTCTCCTCTTCGTACTCCCCCACTGATAACCCTCCATGTGATCTCCATTTCTGTGATTCTGTTCCTGTTCTAGTTGTTTGCTTAGTTTGTTTTTGTTTTAGTTTTAGGTTCAGTTGTTAATAACTGTGAGTTTGTCATCATTTTACTGTTCATATTTATTATCTTCTTTTTTCTTAGGTAAGTCCCTTTAACATTTCATGTAATAAGGGCTTGGTGATGATGAACTCCTTTAACTTGACCTTATCTGGGAAGCACTTTATCTGCCCTTCCATTCTAAATGAAAGCTTTGCTGGATAGAGTAATCTTGGATGTAGGACCTTGTGTTTCATGACTTCAAATACTTCTTTCCAGCCCCTTCTTGCCTGCAAGTTTTCTTTTGAGAAATCAGCTGATAGTCTAATGGGAACTCCTTTGCAGGTAACTGTTTCCTTTTTTCTTGCTGTTTTTAGGATTCTCTCCTTATCTTTATTCTTGGGTAATGTAATTATGATGTGCCTTCGTGTGTTCCTCCTTCGGTCCAACTTCTTTGGGACTCTCTGAGCTTCCTGGACTTCCTGGAAGTCTATTTCCTTCACCAGATTGGAGAAGTTCTCCTTCATTATTTTTTCAAATACGTTTTTAATGTCTTGGTCTTCCTCTTCTCCTTCTGGCACCCCTATGATTCAGATGTTAGAATGTTTAAAGATGTCCTGGGGGTTCTTAAACCTCTCCTCATTTTTTTGAATTCTTGTTTCTTCATTCTGTTCTGGTTGAATGTTTCCTTTTTCCTTCTGCTCCAAACCATTGATTTGAGTCCTGATTTCCTTCCTGTCACTGTTGGTTCCCTGTAGATTTTTGTTTATTTCGCATAATGCAATCTTCATTGCTGCCTGGGTCCCTTTTATGTTGTTAAAGTACCCAGTGAATCCCTGGAGCATCCTGATAAGCAGTGTTTTGAACTGTGCATCTGATAGGTTGGCTATCTCTTTGTTGCTTAGTTATATTTTTTTCTGAAGCTTTGAACTGTTCTTTCATTTGTGCCTTTTTTTTTTTTTTTTGTCTGGGCAAGCCTGTTCTGTAGTAAGGGGCAGAGCCTTAGGTATTGACAAGGGCTGGGGAAGTCGCTGATTGTGATGCTGTATGTGGGGAGGGGTCTGAGAGGGAAGAGTGCTGCTTGCTCCTCTCTCTGCCAGTTTTCAGTGTCTTCCCCTGCTACCCACAATCAAATTGGGCTCTCCTGGTGCTGATTCCCACGGGGGTGGGTTTGTGTATGTTCTAGGATCCTATGGGTCTCTCCAACGAACTCTCCTGCAAGGCTGAGAGTTTCTCCCACTGCTGCCTCAACCCCCACAGGTGTTTTCAGTCAGAGGCTTTGAGTATTTATTTACTGGTACTATAACTCTGGGTTGTGCGGTCTATCTTGCTTCCTAGTTGTTCCTCCCCATTTATCTGCACAGGAATGTGAGACCTCCTCGTCCACAAGCCGCTGCCTCACTGGGTCCACCAGGTGCCACCTTGTCTGCCCTGCTTCTCCAGCCACTGCCTTGCTGCGAGTCCTCTCCTCCCTGCTGCTGGTCTCTGCCCCTCCTACTGGTCTGGATAAATGTGTCTTCTTTAACTTCTTGGTTGTCGGACTTCCGTACAGTTCCATTTTCTGTCAGTTCTGGTTGTTTTGTTTGTTTTTAAATTTGTTGTTGTCCTTCTTTTGGTTGTGCGAGGAGGCACAGTGTGTCTACCTATGCCTCCATCTTGGCTAGAAGTCACAAACATTATTTCTTATAGTGTTTCTAAGCTCTTGTTAAAAAAATTTAGTAGGTAATGTTTTTTAAAATGAGCTTACGTGATATTCAGTGAATAATGAAGTCTCTCTCAACCCATAAAACTGAATCACTTTTAGCTATTTTAAAATGACTTCTCCACTTTAGATTTGGGACCTCTTGTGACTGTCCACAATGTGACATGCCTGTCTCCACATTGTGACTTGTTGATGTGACACACAAATCTCACTCCATTAATTTCCACTGCCTGCATCTAATCCATTCTGGATTCTTCTCCAAGCTCTTTGTCAGCAACTTCAACTGGTGATTCCTGTTCTGCTGCTTCATTTCCTGGCTATGGTTACCCATAGTGCCAGTACCCTCGTTGGTCCTGGTGTTCACTGTGTGCATTTCACATGCACACAACAGGACTGCAGTCCCTTGAGGGGGCATCTAACAAAAAGCCAGATATACAATTTATGATAAAAATCACCCATTAAGTTTAATTTTAATGGCTTTTTTTGGGATCATAATTAGGTTCTTCACAAGTTTTTTAAAATTTACAGTCTTTAAGATGATTCTTTTATTTCATAGAAGTTTTGGTACAGGAACCTCTTCTGTATTCTGCTTCAAGCACTATTCATTCTTGGCACTTGTTTATACAGTCAGTCAGCATGAAAGTTACTGTCAGAATCATAATAAGGTACATGATTTGTTTTTTAGAATAAAATGAAACAGAAAAATGATTTATTTCAGGACCTTAAAGATGCACACTCATTCAACTTCATCATCCATCCTAAGAGCCTTCTCTTGAGAAGAACAAAATAAATTCTCGAGAAACTGTAATACTGGCTTCATTCTCAATTCCTGGATGTAACTTGTCAAACTCTCCACATTTTAATTATTATCTGCTTCATTAGCCGACAGACCAAGCAACTATCATGTTATTCATCAAAAGGATGCCAACACATCCAGAAAGATCATATCTGTCAGTTCATACAGTATGATAGCTATAGTCACAGTTCCTAAGCAACTAGAATTAAAAAAAAATGTTTTTATTTTATTGTTCAAGTATGGTTGTCAGCCTCATACTGGCATAAGAAAAGACACATAGACCAGTGGAACAGAATAGAGAGCCCAGTCTACGGCCATACCACCCTGAACGCGCCCGATCTCGTCTGATCTCGGAAGCTAAGCAGGGTCGGGCCTGGTTAGTACTTGGATGGGAGAATAGAGAGCCCAGAAATAAACCCAAGTCTCTATGGTCAATTAATATTTGACAATGAGGCAGAAGCATAAATGGAATAAAAATAGCCTCTTCAACAAATGGTGTTGGGAGATCTGGACAGCTACATGCAAAAAAATGAAACTCAACCACCAACTTACGCCATACACAAAAACAAATTCAAGGTGGATAAAAGACTTAAGTATAAGTTGTGACACCATAAAAGTCCTAGAGAAGAACACAGGCAGGAAAATCTCAGATATTCCATGCAGCGATATTTTCACTGATATGTCCCTTATAGCAAGGGGCATAAAGGAAAGAATAAACAAATGGGATCTCATCAAAATAGAATCTTAGTTTAACATCTTAAAATCACCAATTTCTCAGTAAAACCTTAAGGACTGCTGGCAAGGAAGCTTCTGAGACAGGTCTTTGCTTCTGGAATTTCTTTCCCTGAATTAAATTCTTTTGAATACTTGAGCCAGTTAGAAGTTGCCTGAATATGAAATCTGCATTGAAAGATAATCTACAGGAAAGCACTTTAAAAACTATAATCTTTGAGGTCCTAGAGATTTTTGGTGAGGTCCCATGCAGCTTTATAATTTAATATATAGGCAGGGAATGGAAAATTATGATTTATAAAAAGCTTGGGTAATTGCAATTTTCTTTTCATTGTCAGATAAGATTGGGTAGAGAGAAATATCTCCCATATTCAAAAGAATATAAAGTTTGGGTTCATAGTTGTTTCTTTGTATTGTTTTTTAGCAACCAGCACTCAAAATATGCCTCTAATTTTCCGGATTCATATATCTATAAAGCCAGGAATCTAAAAATCCACATTGTAGCAATGTTTACTATATTTCAATAGATGTTTTTGTCAACTTTTATAATTGTAAGCATAAATACAAAAGGTTATAAATTAGCATTTTAATAAAAATAACAGACTTATTGAGAATACAGTGCATAGCAGGCACTGTGCATATAGTCAGGCTAACCTTATGAGATAAGGACGCTTTGCATTCCCATTTTTATAGGAGAAAATTATTGCTCAGGTAGGTCAGGTAAATGTCTCAAAGTCATGCAGCTAAAAGTAGTTGAGCTGCAAAGACTATATTCTTACCTATAGACTGTTGTAAAACCAGTGAAGTGAGCTGGATGTCTTTCATTTGCCCCTCCAGAGCCTTCCTCACCCTTTGCCATCTTTTCCTGTGCCCCTTGGGCTTGCTTCCAATTCAGTTTGGTCAATGGACATCAGCTAAAGAGGAGAGGAGAGGAAAAAGTAAGGTTGGGGTATTTATTACCTTCCTACAGGGATACTGAGTCAGTATCTTGATGAAAAATCAACAAGCCGTGTCAGGCAGTTCTTTCTCACAACACTCTTTTTCTCTGGATTCCAGTAATTGCTCCCTACCTCATCCCTTCAGGCTTAAGAGAGTAGTAATGGCAACCTGCAGGCTTTGGGGCGCAGCATCTTTCTTCCATTTAATTTAAGTGCCAACTCTTTCTTGCCAGAATCCTGATTGATTCATGAAGTTTATCAGAATCTGTATCAGAAGAAATAAGTTGTAAAAATTTCTTATTCCTATAAAGGGGATACAGCCACAAGATATTACAACAGAGAGATATATCAGAATACCTAGCACAGTTGTCTCATATAGAATATTTTATAAATTCAGTTAAAGCAAAATGTAAATCAGTAAGTTCTTTAAATACTAAAATTACAAATCTGCCTGACCACACTGCTATATGAATGTATTCTGGTACTCTCCTTTGCATCTCTTTAGCTGTTCTGAGTTTTTTCTCTTTGTCTTTAGTATTCAAAAGTTTAAATAGTATGTGTCTCAGTGTGGATTCCTTGGGTTTATGCCTTTGTGGCGTTCACTAATCTTTTTGAATCTATAGGTTAATGCATTTTTAACCAAATTTTGGGAGTTTCAGACATTTTTTAAAAAAGGTTTATTTTTTAAGTTTACAACAAAACTGAAAGGAAGGTTTTGTTGTAAGATTATGTACTAAGATTATTATATACCCTCTGTCCCCATACCTGCATAGTTTCCCATGATATACTGATTTAAATACTTCTTCCTCGCAAGGATCAACCTACATTGGAACATCATAATCACCCGGAGTCCATAGTTTACTTTAGGGTTCATTCTTGGTGTTGCACATTCTATGGATCTGGATAAACGTCTAATGATATATATTCATCATTATAATGCCACACACAATATTTTCACTGCTCTAAAATTCTCTGTTTTCTGCCTGTTCAATTATCTTTTGTCTCCATAGTTTTACCATTTCCAAAATGTAGTCTAGTTGAAATCGTGCAGTAGATTGCATTTTCAGATTGGCTCCTTTCACTTCATAATATACATTGAGGTTTCCTCCGTTTTGGGTTTTTTTTTTTTTTTGTAGCTTATTGGTTCGTAAATAAAACTTGTAGTGCTGAATAATCTTTCATTATTTGGATGCACCATAATTTATTTATATTTTTATACTGAAGGACATCTTGGTCGCTTTCAAATTTGGGCAATTATAAATAATGCTGCTATAAACATCTGTATTCAGGTTTTCATGTAGACATAAGTTTTTGGTTCTTTTGGACAAATACTAAAGAGCAAGAATGTTGGCTCATGTGGTAAGAGTGTGTTTGGTTTCATAAGGACCCATTAAACTGTCTTATGAAGTATGTGTACCATTTTGGATTCCTACCAATAATGTATGAAACTTCCTGTTGTTCAATATTCTCATCAACATTTAGTGTTGTCAAGGTCTGGAGTTTGGTCATTCTAGTAGGCATGTAGTGGTATCTCATTTTTGTTTTAACTAGCATTTCCCTGATGACATATGGTGAGGAGCATCTTTTCATATGCTTATTTTCATCTGTATATCTATGTTGGTGAGATATTGCTTAGGGCCTTTAGTCCACTTTATAATCAGGTTGTTTGTTTTCTTATTGTTGGGTTTTAAGAGTTCTTTGCACATATCAGGTAGTAGTCTTTTGTCAAATGTGTCTTTTTCAAATATTTTCTCCCAGTCTGTGGCTTGTCTGCTTATTCTCTTGACATTATCTTTTTTCAGAGCAGACATTTTTAATATTGATGAAGTCTAGCTTATGAATTACTTCTTTCATAGATTGTGGCTTTGATTTCTTATCTACAAAGTTAATGTCATTTCCAAGGTCACCTATGTTTTCTTCTATGATATCTTCTAAGAATTTTATAGTTGTGTGTTTTACATTTAAGATCAATTTTGAATTAATTTTTGTGAAAGGGATAAAGTCTGTGTCTAGATTAATTTTTTTCTACATGCATATGCCTAGTAGTTTCATCACCATTTGTGAAAAAGGCTCTCTTTGCTCAAATGTATTGCCATTGTTGATAGCTATAAAATAAGTTACTGAGATATTAATCAGGATTGCATAAAAACATAGATTAAGTTCAGAAGAATTGACCACTTCCAATCCATGAACACAGGATCTCTCTCCATTTATTTATATCTTTGTTGACTTTGTTCATTAGAGTTTTATAGTTTTGTTAGATTTATTACACATTACATTTTTTGTGGTGCTTATAAAAATGGTATTGTGTTTTTAATTTCAAGTTCCATTTTTTTATTACTGGTATAAAGGAAAGCAATTGACTTTTGTATATTAACCCTGTACTTTACAACTTTGTTATTATTAGTCATTATTCCCAGGAGGGATTTTTTTCCCCAACTCTTTCAAATTTTCTGCATAAACAATTATGTCATTTATTAAGAAAGACAATATTATTTTTCCTTCTCAATCTGTATATATTTTATTTCTTTTTCTTTTCTTATTGCATTAGCAAGTATTTCAGTATTATGTTGAAAAAGAATGGTGAGGGGGTACACTTTTGCTTTATAACTGAGTTAAGTGGAAATGCTTAGAATTTGTCAGTATTAACTATTATTTAGCAATAGGGTTTGGTTTTATAAGTATCTTTTAGCAGGTTGAGAGAGTTAATCTCTATTTCTTGTTTTCTGAGAGTTTTATTATTATTATAAGTAGGTGTTGAATTTTTCAAGTTTTTTAATACATCCATTGATATGATCATGTGAATTTTCATTTTTAGTCTATTGCTGTGATAGATTACATTAGCTGACTTTTGAATGTTGACTAGCCTTGCATACCTGAGATGAATCCTACTTGATCATTATAATTCTTTTCATACATTTTTGGATTTAATTTGCTAATATTTTGTTGGGAATTTCCTTCTTTATGGTTGTGAGAGTGATTGGTCTGTAGATTATTTTTCTTGCAATGTCTTTGTTTGGTTTTGTTACTAAGGTATTGCTCAAAATGAGTTAAAAAGTATTTCCTCTGCTGCCATCTTCTGAAAGAGATTCTACAGATTAAAATAATATTTTTCTTAGTGGTTGGTAAAATTCACCAGTAAACATATTTGAGCCTGGTGCATTCTGTTTTGGAAAGTTAATATTGATTCAATTTCTTTAATAGATCTAGGCTTTTTCATATTGTCTATTTCTTTTTGTGGGCATTTTGAAAGCTGTGTCAATTTCAACAAGATTATCAAATTTGTGAGCTTAGATTTGCTCATAGTATTTCTTATTAATTTAATTTCCCTGTGTATAAATAGACAAACAGAACAGAAATTCTAAACTCAGATGACAACACATAATCTGAAAGCCTAATTTATGAGAAGATAATACTTCAAAGCCATGGGGTAAGGATGGTCTATTACTAGTGGTGCTGAGTCTCGAAACTAATATCACTACCCAGAGCACTAAATATCAAGTCAATTGTAAATCAAAGGATAAATTTGAGTTCTTACATAAAACATAGAAAAATATCTTTTTAATGTTGTATACAGAAGTATTTATTAAACAATGCACAAAATAACACCTCTAACTTTAAAATGGCATGTTGGACACAAAAGCTTTCAATAGGACACAAGAAGAGCATAAGGGACAGTTCATATAATGGACTACATTAACTTTAGAAACTTTGGTCTGTAGAAGATTCTTTAATATTAAAGTTAGGAAGTTTGTTTAAGCTAAAGTTGTGTAATAAATATTACTATTTTAGTATGTCATATGGCCTATGGCAATAGAAACACTTCAAAAGTGCAGTAAGAGCAGTTTTGGATCATTTTTAGGGAAACTTACTTAGACACCTCAGAAAAGTTATCTGATTAGTTTTCAAGGTTAAAAACCAAACCAAATAAAATGGCAATTCACTTCTCTGGAGTACTTTATTTTTTAATTTAATCTTTACTGCATTTTTTGCAATGATCATTTAGTCCGCCTATATCCCCAGAGATCACCACACTGCTGTCCCTGTCCCTGAGTCCTTCTTCCTTTTTGCTCAATCCCTCTATCCCATAACCTCCTTCCCCACTCGCTGTCATCTGCTCTCCATCCACGAGTCTGTCTCTGTTTTGCTTGTTAGTTCAGTTTGTTCATTAGATTCCACATATCAGTAAAATTATGTGGTATTTGTCTTTCTCTGACTGGCTTATTTCACTTAGTGTAATGTTCTCCAGGCCCATCCATACTGTTGCAAAGGGTAAAATTTTCTTTTTTACAGGAAGTACAACTCCATTGTGTAGATATCCCAAGGTTGTTTTATCCACTCATCTGTTGATGAACACTTGGGCTGCTTCCATATCTTGGCCATTGTAAATAACACTGCAGTGAACTAGGGGTGCTTATGTTCTTTTGAATTAGTGTTTTGGGTTCCTTTGGATATATTCTCAGAAGTGGGATCACTGGGTCAAAAGGCAGGTACATTTTAAATTTTTTGAGACATTTCCATACTGCTTGCCACAGTGGCTGCTCCAGTCTGCATTCCCACCAACAGTGCCAAAGGGTTCCCTTTCTCCACATCCTCACCAGCACTAGCTTTTTGTTGATTTATTGATGATAGCCATTCTGACAGGTGTGAGATGGTGTCTCAATGTGGTTGTAATTTGCATTTCTGTGGTGATTAGTGATATTGAGCATCTTTTCATATGTCTTGTCCATCTGTATGTCCTCTTTGGAGAAGTGTCTAGTCAGGTTTTTTTGCCCATTTTTTAATCAGGTTGATTTTTTGGTTTTGAGTTTTGTAAGTTCTTTATAAATTTTGGATGTTCACCTTTTTTCAGATATATCCAGGAATATATTCTCCCATTCTGTGGGTTGTCTTTTTATTTTGTTGATGATTTCCTTTGCTGTGCAAAACCTTTTCAGTCTGATGAAGTCCCATTTGCTTACTTTTTCTTTTGTTTCCCTTGCCTGGAAAGACATATCTGATAAAAAACCTCTACAAGTAATGTCTGAGTTTTGCTGCCTATTTTTATGGTTTAAGGCCTAACATTTAAATCTTTGATTCATTTTGAATTTATTCTTCTGTGTGGTGTAATAAGGTGGTCTGGTTTCATTTTTGTGCATGTATCTGTCCAATTTTCCCAACACCACTTATTGAATAGACTATCTTTCGCCCATTGTTTGTGCTTTCTTCCTCTGTCAAATATTAATCGACTATAAAGGTGTGGGTTTATTTCTGGGCTCTCTATTCTGTTCCACTGATCTATGTTTTTATGCAAATACCATGCTGTTTTTATTACTATGGCCTCATAGTATAGTTTGGTATTAGGTAGAGTGATTCATCCAACTTTTTGCTCTTCTTTATAAGGACTGCTGTTGTTATAGGGGGCTTTTTGTGGTTCCATATAAATTTTTGAAATATTTGTTCTAGTTCTGTGAAATACATCTTTGGAATCTTGATAGGAATTGCATGGAATGTATCAATTGCTTTGGGTAGTATGGACATTTTAATGTTTTTAATTCTTCCTTTCCATGAATACGGTATGTGCTTCCACTTATTTGTATCTTCTTCAGTTCCTTTCTTCAAGTGCCTTATAATTTCCCAAGTACAGGTCTTTAACATCTTTGGTTAGGTTTATTCCTAGGTATTTTATTATTTTTGAAGCTATTGTGAATGGGATTGTTTTCTTAATTTCATTTTCTGTTAGTTTGTTATTGGCTTATAAAAATGCAACTGATTTCTGGATACTAATTTTGTATCCTGATACTTTGCTGATCATTTATCAGATCTACTAGTTTCTTGGTAGAATCTTTGGAGTTCTCTATGTACAGCATCATGTCATCTGCAAATAGAGACAGTTTTACTTCTTCCTTTCTAATTTGGATGCTTTTTATTATTCTTCTTGTATGATTGCTATGGCTAGGACATCCAGTACTATGTTGAATAAGAGAGGTGAAAGCGGACATCCTGTCTTGTTCCTGATCTTAAGGGGAATGCTTGTAGTTTTTGCTCATTGAGTATGATGCTGGCAGTGGGTTTGTCATGGCCTTTATTATATTTGGGTATATTCTCTCTATCCCCACTTTGCTGAGAGTTTTGATTATAAGAGTTCTGGATTTTATCAAAAGCTTTTTCTGCATCTATTGATAGGATCATATGGTTCGTATTTTTCATTTTGTTTATATGGTGAATCACATTTATTGATTTGCAAATGTACCAACCTTGCATTTCCAGAAAAAAATCCCACTTGGTCATGGTGTATGATCTTTTTGGTGCATTGTTGTATTCAATTTGCTAGTATTTTCTTGAGGATTTTAGCATCTGTGTTCATCAATGGTATTGGCCTATAATTTTCTTTTATTATAGTGTCTTCTGGTTTTGGAATTAGGATGATGCTGACCTCATGAAATGAGTTTGGGAGCCTTCCCTCATCTTGAATTTTATAAAATGGTTTGGGAAAGACAGGTGTTATTTCTTCTCAGAATGTTTGGTATAATTCACCCATGAAGCCATTTAGTTTAGGGTTTTTGTTTGTTGGGATTTTTTTTTTATTGTTGCTTCAATTTCACTAGGTGTAATCTATTCAGATTCTCTGATTTTTCCTGATTTATTTTTGGAAGACTGTATATTTCTAGGAATTTATCTATTTCTTTCAGGTTTTCCAGTTTGTTGGAAAATAGTTGTTCATAATATTTTTTTACAGTCCTTTGTATTTCCTTCGTATCAGTTGTTATTTATCCTCTTACATTTCTGATTTTATTTATTTGGATCCTTTCTCTTTTTTTCTTGATGTTCTGGTTAAAAGTTTGTCAATCTTGTCTATCTTTTCGAAGAATCAGCTCTTGAACTCATTGATCTTTTGTATCATTGTTTAGAGTCTATTTCATTTATTTCTGCTCTAATCTTTATTTCTTTCCTTCTACTCTCTTTGGGTTTTGTTTGTTGTTATTTACACGTTCCTTTAAGTGTGAAGTTAGATTATTTATTTGATCTTTTTCTTGTTTTTTGAGACAGGACTGTAATGCTGTCAATTTCCTTCTTAGCATTGCTTTCCCTGGGTCCCACAGACTTTGGATTGTTGTATCTTCATGTTTATTTGTTTTAAAGTATCTTTTGATTTCTTCTTTGATATCATTGTTGACAATTCATTGTTTAATAACATGTTATTTAGCTCCTGTGTCTGTGTGTGTTTTTCAGTGTTCTTCTTGTGACTGATTTCTAGTTTCATAGCTCTGTGGTCAGAGAAGATGCTTGATATGATTTCAGTCATCTTAAATTTATCGAGACTTGTTCTGTGTCCTAGGGTGTGGTCTCTCCTAGAAAACATTCCATGTGTACTTGAAAAGTATGTGTATTCTGCTGCTTTGGGGTAAAATGCTCTGGAGATATCAATTAAATTCATTTGATTCAGTGTGTCATTTAAGGCCACTGTCTCCTTGTTGATTTTCTGCCTGAAAGATCTATCCATTGAAGTCAATGAGGTTTTAAAATCCCCAACCATGACCATATTTCTGTTGATCTCTCCTTTTATGTCCATTAAGATTTGCTTTACATATGTAGGTGCCCCTATGCTGAGTGTGTAAATGTTTATTAGGGTTATATCTTCTTGTTGGATTGTTCCCTTTATCATTATGTAGTGTCTTCCTTTGTCTCTTACTATAGCCTTTGTTTTAAAGTCTGTTTTGCCAGAATATGTACTGCTACCCTAGCTTTCTTTGTTCTTTTCCATTTGCATGAAATATTTTTTTCCTCCCTTTACTCTTAGTCTCTGTATATCTTTTGATCTGAGATGGGTCTCTTGCAGGCAGCATTATATGGATCTTGTTTTCTTATCCATTCAGCTATTCTCAGTCTTTTGGTTGAATCATTTAAGTCATTTACATTTGAGGTGATTATTAATAGATGCAAATGTACTGCCATTTTAATGTTAGACTGTTTTTCTCTGCCCTCCCCGCTTTCTTTCTTTCTTTCTTTCTTTCTTCTTCTTAAAGCAAGCTTTTTAACACTTTTTACAGTCCTGGTTTGGTGTTAACAAACTCCTTTAGCTTTTTCTTGTCTGGGTAGCTCCTTATTTGTGCTTTGATTTTAAATGGTATCTTTTCTGGGTAAAGCAACCTTGGTTGTAGGTCTTGGGTTTTCATCTTCTTATATAATTCATGCCCCTCCATTCTGGCCTGAAATGTTTCTGTTGAGTAATCAGATACTAGTCTAATTGGTGCTCCCTGGCAGGTAATGCCCTGCTTTCCTCTTGTGGGTTTTAGTATTCTCCCTTGTCTTTAAGCCTTGTCATTTTAGATATGATGTGTCTTGGTATAGGCCGAATTGGGTTCCACTTGTTTGGGACTCTCTGAGCTTCCTGGTCTTGTGTGACTTTTTCCTTCACCAGATTAGGAAAGTTTCCAGTCATTGTTTTCAAATAGGTTCTCAATCCCTTGCTCGCTATCTTCTCCTTCTGGTATTTCCGTGATGCGGATGTTATTACACTTCATGTTGTCAAAAATGTTTCTTAAGCTCTCCTCATTTTTTAAAACTCTTGTTGCCTTTTGCTGCTCTGCCTGGGTGTATTTTTCTACCTTGCATTCCAAAACACTGGTTCTGTCCTATGTTCCATCTAACCTAGTCTTTATAATTTCCAGTGTATTATTTATTTCAGATACTGCATTCTTTATTTCTGACTGGTCCTTTTTGATGGTTTCTGTGTCTTTTTTCATCCTGTTGAGTATCCTTATAATCATTACTCTAAACTATCTAATCAATTGTTTGCCTCCATTTTATCTAGTTCTTCTGGACAATTCATTCATTCTCTCATTTTGGAGTCTGTTTGTCTTCCCATTTTGACTGCTATGTATTTTCTGCTGTAGTTGTTAAACTGATCAGCCATTGAACTGATCAGTTGTTAGTCTCATCAATCTATGATCAGCAGCCTGTCTTAAGCACCACAGGCTTGGGCAGAGTAATTCCTGCTGGCAGGGGTGTTGCTTCCCATGAGGCTGATGCCATTTAGAGAGGAGTGCTCTGCCTGAGATAATAGCTTCTGCCATGTGGGGAATGACTCAGCACAGGGATCCTGGTGGCTATTCCTTCATTTTTCTCCCCAAAGTCACCAACCCCAGACTCTCCTCAAGTGTCTCTAGTCCAATCTGCCCTTCTTTTGATGGTGCCCAGGGTGAGTGGCCACAAATGAAATTCTATGCTTTGGTCCTTTAAGAGGCTGTCTGCATCTCCAGCTGTCTCTCCCCCAGGGCAGACAGGAACCCTGCTATTTTCACAGCTGGATGTTATGTGGGTTCCTTTCCACTCTGGTGCTGTAGGCTGAGCAGCCCAGATTGGGGTTTAGACACCACACTTCTCGGGGGAACCACCTGGCCACTGAAATATTTCTCTGGCACTTTAGCTGCCACCTGCAGGAGCCCAGCCAGCCATTTCACATCTCCTCTGCACATTGTACCAGTCACATTGTGGTGAAGTGGTTTCTTCTTTCTGTCCATATTTATCAGGTTTTTCACCATCTAGTGTTCATTTGGTTATTCTCAATGATTTCTCTACAATTTAGTTTTAATTCCAGTTTGGTCCTGGGTAGAGATGAGTGTAGGTTCCAGTTACTCCTCTGCCATCTTGGATCCCTATATCTGGAAAAGTTTAAATGACTAAATCCACGATAGCATATGCTGTTAAAATAAAATTTATTTGGGAAAATGTGTTTTTCACTGATTTCCTGATACATTTCTTAAGGTATTGACAGATATTTTAAATTCATGTCTACATTCTCAACAGAATCATAAACTTAATAGCATATTTTATCAAGTGATAGTGGTTGAGACAGTGATCTAATCCAAATTTTCAATGAATTTCAAAAAAAAAAAAAGGTTGCAGTAGTAATACAACCTAGGGAATTGTAGGAGCCAGGCATTTTTACTGCACAGTTGTTTAAGTTAAAAAATCAGAGAAAGTGCCCTGGCTTGTGTGGCTCAGTGGATTGAGTGCCAGCCTGCGAAGTAAGGGGTCACTGGTTCAATTCCAAGTCAGGGCACATGCCTGAGTTGCTGACTTAGGTCCCCAGTAGGAGGAGCATGAGAGCCAACTACACATTGATGTTTTTCTCCCTCTCTTTCTCCCTCCATTCCCCTCTAGAAATAAATAAATAAATTCTTTTAAAAAATAATAAGAGAAAATCTTTGTGCTTTCAGTTAAGAAGAAGTAACCATAAAATTAGACAAAATATATGAAACAATGCTTTTCAACATTGAAATACAGAAGTGAGAAATAATAGGTGAGAGCCATATTCATTTCTTCTTACTTCCTAGGGACACTGTGAGATTATAGAATGAGGTAGAACACAGATAATGAGTGGTGATCTTGTTTTACTGAGGAAATGTAGATGGAAACTTCTGGTTGCTGAGGTGGCTAAAATTAGCAGGAGAGAAAACTGGAGAACAGGTAGCTGCATAGTGAGATCACCTAGAAGTCATTATGAGAGTTCTTTCTGTAGGGCTTTTGTGTGAACATACAGGGCAAGACTCTGTGGGGACTAAGAATGAGTGGCTGTGCCATGCTGAGAGTAGAATAGTAATCCTGGAGGTGGTACAGCTGATAGATGTAGGGGAATATTACCAAACTGGCATGAAGACATCTTACTGGACACCTCAAACATTTAATTGATACCCAAGACACATTACTCTTCAGGAATAAGAACCATAATTTGAAGTAAAAGCCATACCCTAAGAATCAAACAAAACCAAAGTCATCCACCACTATATTTCCTAAACTGAAGCCTGAGAAGAATGAGAGAATATGCAAATACTTTAACTACTTTGCTGAACAAAAATGACATGAAGCAGAATATAAAGAAGAACATATTTTAAATAGCATGATAATAAAAAGTACATGGAAAATAACTATATATAAAATTCAGAGAAACATGAGCCATAACTTAGAAAAAAGTCAGTGTTAAAGGATGCTGAGATGAATCACAAATTGAAATTAGTATTCAAGCACTTTCAAGTGATTATTATAAATAATGTTCAAGGATTTGAATAAGAAGATGAAAATAATAAATGAACATTTGGGAATCTATAACAGAGAAATAGAAACTATTAAAAAATGTTAAACCTAAAACTGCAAAGCATATATTTTAAAATAAAAAAAATGATACAGCTTAAATTCAGATTGGATAATGCAGAAGAAAGGGTCCATAATCTGGACGATAGATCAACAGAAATTATATAAATGAAGCACACAGAAATAAAAAAATGTTTTTAACAAATGAACAGAAGCTCAATGACCTTCAAGACAGTATTGAGAAGTTTAACATACTTTTAATTAAAATCATAGAAAAGAGAATGTGGGAAAAATTTGTTTAAAAAATAATGGTGAAAAATTCCATATTTGGTGAAAACCATTACCCTAAATATTAAAAAGTTTAACCATACCAGGCAGGATACATCCAAAGAAATCAACTAGGCATACCACAATTAAACAGCTAAAAAGCAAAGACAAGAAAACGATCTTAAAAGCAGTGTAAGAAAACGCACACATTGCATGTTGGGTAATATTGCTAAGCATGATGAGTCACTTTTTATTAGAAGTAATGAAGGCCAGAAGACAAGGGAACTTCAAGTGCTCAAAGAATAGAAAAACAGTCAACTCAGAATTCTATTCCTGACAAAGATTCTTCCAAAAATGAGGGAAAAGAAAAAAAGTTCTTATATAAACAATAGATGAAACAATTTGTAATCTTCAGACACGAGCTCCATGAAATGCTAAAGAAGTCCTTCTCAATGAAGGTCTTTTGCCGTATTGAAAACTCTTATAGGAATAAAT
>PVJI01025411.1:0-20503 GCA_004026765.1 Micronycteris hirsuta | reverse complement strand
CCGTGTGACTCCTGTGTGAGCAAGTGTGGATCATGTCTGTGGGATGGGAATTCTCTAATAGGAATTTGGCAAAGGTGTATCTTAAAAAATTCCGGCTTGCTGATCTCCTTCACCTGGTCCTGTCTGCCACCTGACCTGAATCAACATCCCAATGCCTTGCTATGAGTAATCCTACCTGTTCTGCTTAATCCCATGAATAATCAATCCTATGTAAATTGCTAATGCCCCTGATAAAAACCCTGGCTGGACAAGCCAGGGGGCTTTTTCCTGGGATGGGGAGGAATTAGTCACGTAGCCCCGTATTACTTTCCCCGCGTGTCACGGTATGGCACGCACCGAGTCACGGCAACCACGGGTGTCGGCTGGTCCGACCTACCCCGTGTCACAAATGCAATATGTATTTGTCAAAATTCCAATGAAACGAGATCATCAAATACCATGTAGAGTTAATTTTTTTAAGTATACAGCTAACACTGCATACTTAAAAGTTAAATCTGGTTCTGATTAGAGGATGTCTCTCCATAATTCACTTTCATATTCCCTTTCAGAAAGACTTGCGTACCTGTTCTAAATTTGACAAGGATAATTTACTTTATTTTCTCAAGCAATTTCTGGATGTTCCAAAGATATATCAGTAACTATCATATGCACCCATAATTAATGCCAGAGTTGAGTCAGCATACAGAAAGTGTAGCCTTTGGATGGCAACTCTTGGATGAATTCCTAATGTTCTGTTTCAATTTCTGATGAGGTGATGAAGTGGAAAGCTTGAACGATGTAATTTTGCCATATGTTTTGTTTGGGATTTTTAAAAGAGGATCAACGGATTAAATTCACCAGATGAAACATTTCAGCTTTTCAGAAACTAGAATGAAGGAGGTCAAAGCTAATGTTTTTTTTTTAATTCTACCTGAACTGTCTCAATCCATTCCAAATAAACCTGAGTGATACAGTAATACTTATTAGGAATACAGCAATCTGGTTCAAAATATGTTAAATATAGTATCATTCATACCTATTCTACATGTTCAATATTAGAATTAGATAGACTGTTAATTTGTCTTCCAAAAATCAGCATAATGGCATTACTTCAAAATATAGATGTTTTAAACTAAAGCCCAGAGCCTGGTGAGACTCTATTTACAAATGTAACATTTTTCAATAATTACCATTTAATAACCCCTGCAGAAATGCTAATATTTGCCAAATACACTAATTTCAGGTGACAGTGGTTAGGATTTGCTTAATATTTAGCATTTGTCAAGTTTACTTAAAATGAGCATTAACCCTAAAAAACACCAGTTTCTAAATGTTTGAAATTGGTTTGGCTTCAAACAACAGTATTTTAAGAAAGACACTAACACATGTACACATTTTAAAGGGAAAATTATGAAAACATTTTGATGAGCCAGCCAGATGATAAAACATTTTATTTTGTAAGGCATGGGGGCATTTTTAAAGGTATTGTACTTACCCAGCCAGGATAAAGAAAATGATAGAGTATTCCAAAGGAATTAATTAAAACAAAGAAATTAGGAGTACATTGAAGTCCCTTTAATCTTTTTTATTTCCTTTTTTATTTTCAACAGGAGTGATCTTATTTCACCTATAATATCTATACTTTTTTATTTCCATCAACATACTTTTGTTCTTCTAGAAGCCACTATGTTCTACTCCCCATCCCTACCTTATCAAGAATATAAGTAAATGAATATTTAGTCTTGCTCAGCTAGAAAATAGTTGTATTTTGCATACTTCATACACAAAGTAAAAATGCATATATTATTTTTGTGGTGGTAGCTATGTGTTTTTCAGAAGAAAAGGTGTATTAACCACACAGAAATTTCCAGAATTGTAATGGAACCTGTTACTATTACAATATTATGGCCATTTTCTGACTTGTGTCTCCGTTATCCATTTTAAAATGATTTTCAGAGCAGAGTGTGGGTCTTCTTACCGCTTGCAAAGTATTTTGCACAATGTAATGTTACTTCTTTTTTCTCAAAATTTGAGTATGAAAATTTCCAAATGTACAAAATATTTGAAATACTTGCATATTGAATATCCAGATAACTGCCATTTAATTTCTACAATTGCTAACATCTTCATGTTTGCTTTATCTCATATCATATATCTTACCATCCCATTATCCATCTATCCATAAATCCAACTTATTTTTGATGTGTTGTATCCCTAAACATGCATATCTTTATCTAGAGTTCAATATTTATTTTCAGATTGTTTATTAATAGAGGCAAAATACACACAGTAAATCAACCAATCTTAATTGTACTGTGCCATGAGCTTTGACAAAAGCATACGTTGTGTAACTCTTGAAGATATGAAACAGATGCAAATCCCTATCAAGACATGAAACATTTATATCACCCCAGAGAATGCTTGCATGCCCCTCTGAAGTTCATTCCTTGGAAGTGACCCCTGTTCTGATTTTCCCCATAGTTTAGTTTTGGACTTAGCCAAATATCTCTGTTTCCAGTTTCTCCACATCACAGTAGTTTATTTTTTACACTGAGCTAGAACATTATACTACTTCTATAGTGAAAATCAAACAAATAATAGAAAAAATAATATAAACTAAAAATAATTGTTCTCCCCCTTGAGACAATAGGACCAATCATGAATTTCAACATCCATTACAGGTCGGTCCCAAACTTCCTTTCTAACATTCCTTAAGTCATTCCTCATCATTTCCATCAATTCTTGAATCATACCAAACTATTATTTCCTTGAATAAAACAAATAATATACTATTACCTTGGGTCATACCCAAGCGTTTAATAGATTTAAAAGTTATGGTTTTGGCTTCCATGAAACAGTAAATTTAAATACAACTGAATGACAAATTTGAATTACAAGTTCTGTAAAACTGATGTGTAGAAGAAGCAAGTCCTAAAGTAAATGAGAACAGCCAGCCCCAAGCATCTGCCTCTCAATGTAATGACATTTGTTACACATCAAATATACATTAACTCTCACCAAGATTTTGAAGGGATTGCTTAATTATTTCCCTATGCTTTAAAGGGGAAATTGTAAGTTAGAAGGAAACACAACTTACAAGATTCCCAGCCTCAGGATTTATTCCTTAGGTATATAAATGGTGTGCCCTAGTTACTTCTCTGTGCTGCAAGAAAAAGAAAAATAAATTTTTATTCTTATTCTAAATATATTACTTTCTATCATAGCCTTTTATCCTTTTTCTTAATTACCTATTTAGATGCTAATTCTTTCTTAGAAATTAAAGATTAGAAAGCATCTCACATATTTGAAATGCTGTAGATTGCTTTTTAGAATAGATCATTGAGCATTGAGTTATTTCTGAGCAAGATAAAAAAGAATTGCTTATAGATCATGATGAATTGGTTACATATAGAAACTAATATCAATCTGACATCTTTTTTCCAAATTTTTTATTGTTGTTCTATTAAACTTGTCCCAATTTTCCCCTTTGCCCTCCTCTGTCCAACCCACCCCTTGCTCCCACAGTCAATCTCCACGTGGTTGTCCATGTCCATGGGTCATTCATACATGTTCTTTGTTTAGTCCCTTCCCTTTTCCATGGCTATCTCCCTCCTTTCCTGCCCTCTGGGTGCTGTCATTCTGTTCCATGTTTCCATGCCTCTGGTTCTGTTTTGATTGTTGGTTTATTTTGTTCATTAGATTCCTCTTATAAGTGAGATCATATGGTATTTGTCTTTCAACAACTGGCTTATTTCACTTAGCATAATAGTCTCCAGTTCCATCCATCCTGTCGTGAAGGGTAGGAGTTCCTTCTTTCTTTCTGCTGCATAGTATTCCATCATGTAAATGTACCACAGCTTTTGTATCCACTGATCTACTGATGGGCACTTAGGTTGCTTCCAGCAATTGGCTATTGTAAATAGTGCCACTATGAATATAAGGGTGCTTAAGTTCTTTTGTTATTTGGGGATTCTTAGGGTATATTCCCAGGAGTGGAACTGCTGGGTCAAAAGGCAGTTCCATTTTAATTTTTTGAGGAAACTTCATACTATTTTCCACAGTGGCTGCACCAGCCTGCATTCCCACCAACAGTGTACTAGGGTTCCCTTTTCTCCACATCCTCACCAGCACTTGTTTGTTGATTTATTGATGACAGCCATTCTGACAAGAGTGAGGTCACATCTCATTGTGGTTTTAATTTGCATCTCTCTGATGGTTAGTGATGTTGAGCATCTTTTCATATGTCTCTGGGCCCTCTTGGAGAAGTGTATATTCAGGCCCTTTGCCCACGTTTTAATTGGATTGTTTGTCTTCCTGATGTTGAGTTGCATGAGTTCTTTATATACAGGTTCTGGCACAAATAACACCCCTTTTTATTACAAAATCACAAGCATGTAATTCTGTAACATAAGAATATCATGCTTAAGTATACCATATGACATTTTAGATGAAATGTTCACATTAAAACTATAATTTATTACACCCACATTATTACCCTACCAATCACACTCCAGCAGGCATTACTTCTGCCAGACCCTGTATTTTGGAGATTAAACGCTTGTCTGGTGTATCACTGGCAAATATGTTCTTCCATACAGTCAGCTCCCTTTTCATTTTGATGATAGTTTCTTTAGCTATGCAGAAGCTTTTTAATTTGATGTAGTCTTTATTTTTTCTTTTATTTCCCTTGCCCTAGGAGATATATCAGGAAAAAAATTTGCTATTCTGGATTCCTGAAATTTTACTACCTATATTTTCCACTAGGACTTTTTTGATATCATCACTTAAATTTAAGACTTTTACCCATTTTGAGTTTATTCTGGTGTATGGTATAAGTTGGTGGTCTAGTTTCACTTTTTTGCATGTACCAGTCCAGTTCTCCCAACACCATTTATTGAAGAGACTGTTTTTACTCCACTGTACGCTTGTGACCCCTTTGTCAAATATTAATTGACCATAGAGACATGGATTTGTTTCTGTTCCATTGATCTATGTGTCTGTTCTTTTGCCTGTACCAGGCTGTTTTGATTACAGTGGCCTTCTAATATAATTTAATCTCAGGTATTATGATACCTCCAACTTTGTTCTTCTTTCTCAAGATTGCCGAGGCTATTTGGGATCTTTCTTGGTCCCATATAAATTTTTGGAGTATTTGTTCTAGATCAGTGAAATAAGCACCCCTGGGCCTTGTGCTAATAAAAAAACTAGCAATGCAGAACAGCAAGGGCCAGCCAAGCCAGAAGGAGACAATCTAATATCTTTAAAATGTATCATATACACATAATTATTCATTTTCTTTTCATCTATTTTTAATATTTTTCTCCCTTATACTACTTCATACACTACATTCAAGAACAAAATAGGGTAAGATACATTATTTTCCTTATACTAACAATATTTGTTAATTTAAGGAGTTAAGAAAAGATGAGAAACAGGTCTTCAGATATTTTTCTTATCTCTGGTGATATTTCTTTTATTCAACTCACCATATACCTCATAGTTCATTTTGAGATATTTGTGTAAGAGTTGATAAATGCACAACACATAAGTGACAGTCATAACAAAAATATAATCTGATTTGTAAAATCATGCCAATACCACTGATGATAAAGCCCCAAAGCAAACTGTTACAGAAATATTATTTTCAAAATAACTATCAAGAGTTCATGAGATGGACAATATGTGATGTCATATTATATATGCAGATAATATTTACATTAAATAAAGATGGAAAAAGGATCTCAGAGGCTCAACACAAGAAATCATGTCCAATTTCTGCCTGCGTCAAATGCAGTTAAGCAGGGGATCTGTACATTATAGTCATTCAGGGACCCAGTCTGATATAAATTCCAAACTGAAATATTCCCATGATCTCTCAAAATGAGAGATTGTGGGAATTCAAGCACTGTCTTATAAAGAGTCCTCTCAAAGATACATCCCCTCTCCTGATTTTAATTAGCTAAAACAAGTCATATGGCTATGTTAAACTTTAAGGATATATGGAAATGTCAAAGTACCATGTACCTGAAAGGAAAAGAGGAGCAGAATGTAAATAGCCTCAGTGATCACATCAGTATTCTTGGAAGATGATGATAAACTGATTTTTTGTGGAAATCCGAGTTGGTTTTTATTTCACATTTGTATTTAGGAATTCTCATTACCATTGAAAACAACGATGTGCGTATGTATATTGGGTGGGTGGGTGGAGTTTCTTTAACCCTTTCATTATAGCAAGTAACTTCCTTCATTCATGATTTCTTAGCTTTCCATATACTTACTAGTTGAGTGAGAATGGCTAATCTAATGGTCCGTCCCATTAGCTGAGCAATAATAATGAATTGGCAGTGTCATTATGCCTCAAAAATCATGAGCTCTTTTTTATTGTGCCTTCTTTCATCACCATAAGATAGAAGATGGATCCATTAGATCTACCTTGATGCCTTGTTAGGTTTAACCTTTTTATGTAGGTAAATTCATAGAAAAGGGAAATGAATACTAATGATGTCCAATGAAGGTTTGAAGGTTTCAGAAAAATAAAATGGCCCACTTGGGCCTGAAATTAGAAGTTAGGTCAGATAGTGATAGGCTTGAAGGACATTCTAGGTTAATAGGAGCAGGAACCAGCATGTACTATGCCAGAGTATGACAGCAATTCCATATAAGGAAGAGATAAGAACTTGATCATGACACTTATGTTATG
Organism: Micronycteris hirsuta; assembly: GCA_004026765.1. Taxonomy (NCBI): domain Eukaryota; kingdom Metazoa; phylum Chordata; class Mammalia; order Chiroptera; family Phyllostomidae; genus Micronycteris; species Micronycteris hirsuta. The sequence goes on along the minus strand of PVJI01025411.1, from coordinate 13,824 downwards.
CTAAGAACTTTGTATATTATCTAAAAAGTGAGATGACAATAGTAAGAACATTTCTTAGCACATTGTGTGTATCTGGTTGGATGTTGCCATTAGACAGTTGGATACTTCAGTTGAAGCTATGGAGATAGCTTGTTGCTGGATACAGAGATTTGAATGTGATCAACATACAGATTGTGGTGAATAGTGGAGACTGGACAATGTACCCTGGGAAAATTGTACAGATGAAGAAAAGCAGTGGACAAATAATGAAACCAAAGATTCTTGAATATACTATTATTTTCTATTTGTCCCAGTTACAAGGAACATTAGCTAATTCTTCACTGCAGGATCTACTGACTACAGTTCTGAAAATTACTGGCAAGGAGAAGTACAATGTGTTATGAAAGCCATACTTGTGGGGATAATAACAAAGAGTGAGCTACTCAAGCTTGTCCAAAGAAAGAAAGGAGGAAAGAAAAGGAAAAAGAAATGAAAAGAAGAGTAAAGTAAATGAAATGAAAGGAAAGGAAACTAAAGGAAAGAGAAAGAAAATAGCCAAAAACTTGTTTATAGTCTTTACATCATGCCAGGTACTGTTCTAAATTATATGCATTATATATCCTCACTTAGTCCTCACAAAAATGGGGACAGTGAAAGGTTAAGTAACGTGACAAGCTAGTAAGAGTCAAAACAGGGATTTCTAAAAGAAGAGTTTTTTACCCAAGCTGTCTGGTTCCATTATCCCCACTCTCAACCATCACTGCCTTTCTCTGCTTAAACTAATTCCAGTGTATACACCCCTACATTCATTACAGCACTATTTACAATAGCCAATATTTTAAAACAACCCAGGTTTCCATCAGTAGATGAGTAGATAAAAAAGTTGTGGTACATCGACACAGTGGAATACCATTGAGCAGTAAAAGAGAAAACCTTACTTTTTGCAACAGCGGGGATGGACCTAGAGAGTATTATGTTAAGTGAAATAAGCCTGTCAGAGAAAAACGAATACTATATGATTTCATTTGCATATGGAAACTAATGAACAAAATAGAAAATAAAATAGAAACAGACTCTTAGATACAGAGAACTGACTAACAACTGTCAGAGCAGAGGGGGGCTGGGTAGCAGAGGATAAAGGAGGGATAAATGGTGATGGAAGGAGACTAGACCTTGGGTTTTTAAACATACAATACAATATACTGATGATATATTATCAAATTGTATACTTGAAACCTATATAATTTTATTTACCAATGTAACCCCAATAAATTCAATAAGCATAATTTTAAAAACTAATTCCATAGTGTTCAGAATTTATCTTCTGAGATCATGGTGATAGTTTCAGCTATACTCTTCCAAGCCTTGTATTAGAAGCATCTAATATAGTACATTTTCTTGCTTCAGTTTGTATTATAGTAGGGTTTGATTTTTAATAACTGCTATAGTGTTATCAACCATAACAAATGGAATGTTAAGTATTCTTATTTATTAAATTAACTATTACTTATTGGGAAAGCAGAGGCTATTTAAATGATTTTTAAAATGAAAAATCTGTAAAACAAGTAGAAATGATAAGAGAATTTAGAATAAAGACATTCTATGATAAAGATATCCAATTATTTATTCTTTCTGACATCAGTTTCCTTATATGTAAAATGGTGTCTACATTCCAGAAGAATTGTGGGTGTCAAAGTTGGTGTTGATAGAACATCTAATGTAATATTTGCAAACACATTCCTTAATATTTATACACTCGTTTAAAACTGTATATGAAAGTACAACTCAAATGAAAGTTATATTCCAAATATAATGATTGCTGTAAGGTAAAGAAACATTATTGTCTGGCTGTTAGTAGAACATTAAATTGTCTTACTTTCATTCACTTCGCAAAATCTAATGTCATATAAAATGTAAAACTTAGAATAATGGTATCTTAGTGTCAGGTTTAGAGTACTTTGAAATTTTTAGTTTGAATATTCTAAATTTATACATCTAATTTGCACTGCTTCAAAGTGTACTCATAAACCTCTTTCATACATCCAAGTTTGTGAGATAGAGCTAATATGGCTTTAAAATAACATTTTAGTCATAGGTAAAGGGAAAGTAAATTTCTCAAAAATATCCCATTAAGATAAGGAAAGAATAAAATCACGAAAATGAAAATCCCTTCACGTAATATAGTCCGCTATCATGTACGAGTATAATTAAAAACTCATTTGGGCTTTAGAAGTCTAGGAAAATATTCTCATTCAGACATAAGCTGCTTATGAAGAACTGGGGAAAATGAAATGGAAATCTTTATTTTTTATAACCATATATAATGTCTGTATATGCATGTTAGCATTTTTGAATTGCATTAATATTGAAATATTAATTTGAATCATCTGAGAAAACATTTACTGAGCACTTACTCTATGTATAGTGCTATGTTAGGTTCTGAAGATGTTAAAGAGAAATGGTCCCTATCAATGGCACATCACAACCTAGTGGCTGACAGCCAATCAGAAAATCAGTAACAAGAAGAAATTAATATGAAAATACAGAAGAATAAGTACCCTATTCTTGTACAAGTGATTAGGAAAAGTTTAATAAATGAAATAGTTTTTTAGCTGGACTTACATATTTTCAATGGTATGGAATAGGTGCATAGCTGTGTGATCATGAGTAATAGCAGAGGGGAAGAAAAAAATCAGAGAATATAGGTAATAACAGTAAATTATACTTTATGTAATTAAAATATTTATAGTACCTATTTACTCACAATGTATATTTGTAATAGCTGGTGTATAAGAATATACAAAAACATCCCACTTCAAATAGTTTCACAAAAAGATAAGTTTGATTTAGCAAAGTTATTTCACTGGTTTTATAAAGTGTTCATTTGGTAATATGTGGAACAATTGTCTGTAATGTCATTATATAAGCTATATCTTACCATGTCATTCTCTTTCTCCTCTTCCTCCTCTCTCTTCTTTTTCCTCCTGAGAGCTGTGTATAAGACAGTTACCTCAAACTCTGACTCACGTACTATCCCCAAACCCACTCCTTGGAGATGACTTGTTTAAGAAGCATTTTGTTTATCATTGATTATGGAATCATAAAATTATAGAATGATAAAATATCATTCTGGAAACATAGTTGCTTGATAATTTATTATCCAAAACCTAAGATAGCTTAGTTAGGAATAACTAAGTTGAACTAAATAAATCAATTACTAGTCTCCTAAGGTTAAGAAGATACTATGATAAGAATAATCTAGGAGAAAAAGCACTGTACTAGGCACTTTAAATATATTGTTTAATTTAACATGCAAAAATATAGACATGTAAAAAATATACAGACACACACACTTCCAAACCACACCAAAGATGTTGCTTTTGAAAGTACACACTTGTAATATCATCTTTAGGAAAAATAAGAGGAAAATACCAAAATTATTTGGCTTGAGAGACTGAGTTCTTTCAAATGGGGTGTTGAGTATAAGCCAACTCTATGCAAGCATCTGGATATGAGTATATTAACAAGAATCATCTTTCTATTTGAAGTAGCTCAGTATTACGAAGCTGTACACCTGAAATTTACCTAATGTTATTCACCAATGTTACCTTGATAAATTTAATTTAAAAAGAAGGTATAAACAAATAGATAAATAAACCAAAAGGAAGGTAAATAAATAAATAATAACTCAACTATTAGTTTACAACAGTATATATGTTCTAATACAGAACTATTATTACCAGCCTATTTTATATAAGTCACTGAACCAACTTTAGCATTCAAAAATTGTCTTCATCCTTCAAACTATCACAGATAATGTCTGTCGTCTTTTAGTTGTCTTACTGATATTGCATACTAGAGTGTGTATTATTGTAGGAGTTGGAACTCCAAAACCTACATTTTCCAAACCCACTAGTTAAATGTTGGGTGATAATTCTCTCTGGGTCTCTCATATTTCTACATGCAAATGAAGCACTAACTGCCCCATTTACAGATTTTCTTTACAAGGCTATTTGTATAGCAAAAAGCTATGACAGATGAAAGCTAAAGCTGCTCCAAAAAGAATATGCATTCCTGTAAAAAATAATTTTAATACAAAACTGATTGTAGAGTACAGTTAGAGAAATTTTAATTAGTGAAATTATAAAGTAAATGTAATAATATACATCTTCAACAGTATTTTAATAGAGATTTCAACTAGCTATTGTATTCCAGCTAAATTAAACTTCTTTTGTTCTCTTTATATTAAAATTTTACATATCTACTTTTATGCATGGTGTTCAAAGTTTAATTTGGAAAAGCTGCATTTTATTTAGCAGTAAATTGAAGCAAAATATGAAGTAAGAAGCATAAGACCTTGGTTCTGTTCTGCCTTTTTGTTCCTTCTATTCCAATGTCTAGTGAAAATTATCAAAATATATTTTATGTCTGCTTTTGCATAAAATTGGCAACAAAAAATATCTATCCTAACTACTTTACCTCACATCATTGTTGTGTGGAGTAAATGAAATATATAGCTAACATACTTTCCACATTATACATTTCTCTATAAAATAATTGTTACTGTATGTATATTTTTATTTTAAAAAGATGCATCCTAAAATCCTGGGCAGACCCTTGTGCAACCCTCATGTGAAACTGACCAAAATTATCACACTGAAAGCTCCAAGAACTGAACTATACTGTGGAATGATACCCAGATTTTCAGAGTGGTATCTAGGTAGTATACCTCATAAAAGGAGAGGACTAGGATAGCATTGCAGAGGCTTTAAAGTTACACTGTCATTGGATCTAGAATCCTCAAAAGTAAGCCAGGAATCATAGCCCTGGCTGGTATAGCTCAGTGGATTGAGCGTGGGCTGTGAACCAAAGGATTGCCGGTTCGATTCCCAGTCAGGGCACATGCCTGGGTTGCAGGCCAGGTCCCCAGTGGGGGCCACATGAGAGGCAACCACATATTGATGTTTCTCTCCCTTTCTCCCTCCCTTCCCTTCTGTCTAAAAATAAATAAAATCTTAAAAAAAATAAAAGTAAGCCAGGAATCACATGCTAAATCTAAACAGGTTAACTACCTGCTAAAGTCAAAGATTTAAATAAGATCCAGAATCTCTTAGTGTAATAGTCAGATTATCCAGGATGCAATTGATAATCACTAGCCACACCAAGAACAAGTAAAAGTAGAACCTGAATGAGAAAAGAGAGCAGGAGATGTCAGTGCCAAGATGAGTCAGATGTTAGAATTATCTAACATAGATTTAAAAATAGCTATCACAAAATGCATCACGAAGCAATGTTAACAAATGAAACAAAGAAGTTATCAGCAAAGAAATAGAAAATATACAAAAGAACCAAAAAAGTGTATCAACCCAGGGAAAACCAGAGATATAATGGACATTTAAAATATTAAGTATATCATAACATAAAACTATGCCAATATATTTGAAAAATATACCATAGTTTATAATATTGTGATAAGTTCACATGGTGACAGATGATGACTAGAATTAGTGGGGTGATCACATTGTAAGGTAAAAAAATATCAAATCACTATCTTGTACATCTGAAACTAATATAACCAACTCCACTTAAATTAAAAAAGAAGATTTGTAAAACAAAAAATTGTGTATAAAAGTGTACCTTAGAAGTTTAACTTTAAAAGAATAAGAAACTCAGAATAAAAATAGAAAAAAAACTTAAAAATTAATCAAAATGAACCATTCAAACAAAGCATAGGAATTATATAATTTTATACTAGCTATTATTCAAGGAAGCATGAACATACATGTCTTATACAAGGTGATTCAGAAAAAAGAAACAGAAGAAAAGCATCATTACTGTTAGGTTTAAAATTTTATCTTAAGTTCTTAACTGAAATTTCATTTCTAGGAGAAATATAAATATTTTTGTCCAAAAAACAAAATGCCAAACTCAACCATTAAAAAAAAATCTAACACCTTCCCTTTCTGGTGTGGCTCAGTGGATTGGGTGCTAGTCTGCAAACCAAAGGGTCGCCGGTTTGATTCCTAGTCAGGGCACGTGCCTGGGTTGCAGGCCAGGTCCTCAGCAGGGGGCAAGCTAGAGGCAACCACACATTGATGTTTCTCTTCCTCTCTTTATCCTTCCCTTCCCTCTCTCTAAAAATAAGTAAATAAAATCTTAAAAAAAAAGTCTAATGCGGAAATACATTTTAACCAGGAGTAATACATGTGAGGCCTGTCCAGAAAGTGTCCAGCCATGCAATATGAAAAATAGAGACATTTATTGAAGAAGATACAAGATAAAAGAAACATTGTACATAGGACAATGATGTCTCAGTCCCAAAGTAGGCACCTTAGGACCACACACATTTCTCCTAATTGCCATGAACTGCTTCATCATATTTTTCTGAATCTCATTTCCTTTTCTGGGCCGACCTCACCTATACTACTAGGTGACTAAATTGCTTAGTTTTTTTATAGACTGTTTTTTTTTAAATGAGTTAGTTAAATGATGTAGGGAATCCAACAAGAATGGTGATTTTGATTTGGGAATAGTTAATCAGAAGCCATTATTTCTAACAGTAATTATGGAATGGATCCAGTTTTCTGTTATAACCACTCACATATGGATATATGACAATACAGTACACACATAGATGACAACAGAATCTTCTTTTCAATCTATGAGGGAGTGCTCACTCATCTGTTTTCTATGCCAGAAGCAGGAAAAAATGAGAATGCAGAAGTACACACATAGGTTAGTTAAAACTGTTACAAAATATTAAAAAATAAGCCAGGTGGTGAGGGACAAATACTATATGATCTCACCTTTAACTGGAACATAATCAACAAAAGAAAAAGGCAAGAAAAACATAACCAGAGACATTGAAATTAAGAACAATCTAACAATAGCCAGAGGGGAGGGGGCTATGGGGAGAAGGGTTTTCAGAAACCACTACAGAGGACACATGGACAGAACCAAGGGGGAGGTTGGGGGTAGGGGCGGGAGGTGGGTTTGGAGGGGGTAGAGGGGAGGGGAGAAGATGCAGACAACTGTAATTGAACAACAATAAAGTAATTTAAAAAATCTTACAAGCATAGCTACAAAGATACAGGGTGGGTAAGAATGGAATGCATTCTTCTTCACTTTACAGGACACTGTTATCTGTTCTTTCAGAGACAATACCCACTAAGCCTTCTCTCACAATAGCATTAAGGCACAGGTTCTAATAATCACCAGTAAACAAAGATCTACATTCAGTTCTTCATTAATGTTTTATTTTAAGCCAATTCCTGCTCTTGGAAGGATATGCCAAGAACACATCAATGATAATGTCAATGTTAGTATGGATGTAAATCGCTATTACCTTTCTAGAGACAAATGGACAGTATATATTGAAATTTAAATTTGAATACAATTTGACCCAGAATACTTGTATTGTGCAAAAGTGAGACATATAAAGCAGTTGTTAAGAACATTGATCCTGGTGCTAGATAGAATGTGCAGAAATCCCAGATCTAGCACTTAGTAAGTGTGTGAACTTAGACAAGTTACTTCTTATTTTCAGTGTCATGACGAGATGATAATAATACCTTTCTAACATACCATAGTACTTGGCACGTAATACTATCCTAGAGAAATTATTGCACAAGTGCATCAAGAGGCATAAACAAGAGTCTTCCTTACAGCATTATTTTCTAAAAGCTTAAAATTGTAAACTACTTAAATGACAACTAGCATAGTAGTTGCTGAACACTTGCATTTCTTTATCTTGGATCACTTTATCCCTGTGCATAAATGAGATACATTTCATACTACACAATTACGAGAACTTCAACACAAGTTGTTAAGTAGGAAATACTGAAGACTGACATACACCAAATTATTTAATGTACCTATAAAATACAAAACATCAATTTGTCTTACAGATATTTTAATAAATGTATTTAAATGCCAGAAAGAGATCTAAAGGTATACATACCAAATTGATAGCAATAGATACCTTTGGAAGAGAACTGGAATTTTGGTGAGACCAAGAGGATTCTTTTTTCATATGTAAAGTTTTAAGGTTTATGACATATAGGCATGGATCACTTATTTAGTTTAAAAAATTAAAAATTAAATAAAAATAGCACAAATTTTATCAATTGTTTTCACAACGTGGTAAAGAAACATTGACCAGAGACAATCAATGTTGCATTTTTAGAGTAAATTTTGCATATGAATTTAAAAGTTATGTTTGGTGTTAAGCCAATGGGTCTGTGCTTTGTGATGCATAAACTAACACATATTCAAAGTTAAGACAAATTACCCTTTAGGTCCAAACACCCTGGACCTTATCCATACAGTTAATAAATACCTTTAAAATTTGAGGAATAGAAAATGCTTCCTGTATGCTTTATATATCTAAGCTTTGAAATCAAATGTATTTGCATGGAGGAATATTTCCATAGCCCAAACAGAGAATCCCCTTACTTATAATGTTCGAAGTATTGATTTTCATTGACAATTTAGATCTAGGCTCCTAGTCCCTAATTCACCAGAGTCACAAGACTAATCACTAGTTCCCAAACATCTCATTCCTGAGTTTAATGGTCAGATATTCAGGGGCTGAGAAACAATTAAATGGGACACAAATAATAAAGCTTAAAGGAATATTTTTAAATGATCAAATCTTAGAATGCATCAATTTCCAAAAACCAGGGTAATGGGAAGATTGATATAAATCTCTTTGATTTTGCCATGTATTCAACTCAAATGAAAACAGGAAGAAAAATTATTTAGAGGAGAAACCATGTGGTCAGGAACAAACACAGTGCTAAGAACTTTCTTTTTATCTTCAGAATTAGATTATGAAATATTACTATTTATATCACCTATTTCCAGTAGGTTTAAAAACAAATCCAAAAGTATCACAATATTACTAAACTATAGTATTCATAAAGCTCCGTCTTGATCAGATTAAAATAATGAGAAGGCCACCATACTAAAAAGTTTATGGTATACCATTAACATGTAATAATATTTTAAGAAGCACGTTAAACTATAAAACAAGTGTAGGCAAGTATAACAGCTCTGCTTTATCCTTTGATGACAAAGTTGGTGTTTTATTGACAATTGTTAGCAAAACACTAACAGAAATCAGTATTTATATTTTTATTTATATTTTTCTGCTGCTATGAACGTTTAGTTTGACTTTTGGTCAAACTGGCATTAAGTTCTAACCCCTCCCAGAAAAAAAGAGGAGTTTTATAAGTATGCACACTTCCATTAACAGAGGATCGAAATGGACATATGGTAGTCTCATGAGAAACGATTGTGATTTTGCCAGTTATATACTCTGATACATAATGAAATATTCTGTTTTTTAACTCAACTGTATTTTCCTATTTCAAATATTACACGTTAACTCAAATGTCAGTTTTAGTTTGTACATTTTAAATATATGTTTGATATATTATCAGGGTATTTCTTTACCAATGTCATTGGAGAAAAAATTAAACATATAATCTAATTAAAGACAATTGTAGTTGATGAATTCATGAAAAAGAGGATACATGTGTAACTGCATGAGTAGACTGTCTTATTATAATAGTAGTTGGTATACAAAGTTCTGAAATGAATAATTCATTCTATATTTAACCAAGTAATTGCAAATACATTAGTCTATTCATTTGTAACATTATAATTTTAATGTAAATCACATAGATTGACTTTTCAAAAGTTATTTTTATTGTGGAAAGCATGGTAAACCTCTTAGTGATTGCAAATAAAATTTAGAAAAAGAAAACCATATTCTCCCACTATATTGAGATTCTTGAAAGATGTATGTTTGTCTCATCTTATTATATCCAGCACTTTACCATATGTAGATACAAGGAAAGTATCCACTACATGGCGGTCTGATTTTAGTTCATAAAACTTTAGTGGAAAAATACAAGACTAGGTAAGGTATCTGTCTATAAGTATAGACATGCTGACTAACTGAACTCGTATCCGTTAATCCAAAATTACTAAGGTATTTTAAGCCAACCTAAATATATCTAAATATACATATTCTTTATCTTTTGTCCTGGATAATTTGAATACAAGCACATTTGTAACCATGAATTACTGATGTAATTATGGTTGTGTGCTGACCTGACTGGATAAGTAGTGATTTTGGGCTCCTATTACCTCGGCATCTGCTCTGAGTTAATAAAAATGAAATTCAGCATGTTTTTTGTTTGTTTGGTTTGGTTCTCTTGTTTTGCCATTGCATACCTACAAATCTGACCATAGGAATATATTATTCAGAGTTGTGAAATAGTTTATGAGAAATCAATAAATACTAGTGACATTTACCAGTTTCATTACCTCATAATAGGTATCTACTTGAACTTTATCAGCCTCCTGAAAGTTGATGAGATATATGATAATGACAGAATAATGGCCAAGTAAAAATTGAAGTGAGAGCATTGTATAAAAATGTATATATGTATAAAACATAAAGGGCACATGGACAAAACCAAGGGGGGATGGAATCAGGGGAGGGGGGAAGGCTGGGGTGGGGGAGAATGGTGGGGGGAAATGCAGACAACTGTACTTGAACAACAATAAAAATAACATATCATATGAATATGTACATATACATTAACATGGTCAAGCTTTAGGAAAACCTACTGGTACCCACACACTATGAAACAAAAAATGACCTTTACAAGTAGAAAAACGTCAATGTAAATTGTGTTTCTTTTCAAGAAGTCTTTAAATGCTTGATTACATCTCAAAGCCTGAGTTTTACTCATATATTACTGCATAGTGAACCATCCTAAACATAATGGTGCAAAATGACATCTATTTTATTATGTTTATTGATTCTGTGGTGCAGGAATTTAGAAAGGACATGTCAGGGTCAGCATGTCTCTGCTCCATAATATTGGAAGCCTCAACCTGAAAGATGAATCCACAGCTGGAGGCTGCAAATCATCCAAAAGTGTATTCATTCACAAGTCTAGTGGTTAGTGTTGGCTTTTGTCAGGGACTTTAGGCACTTGGCCAGAACACCTACACATGGTTTCTCCATGTGGTTCCTTGTGTTTCCTCACTACATGGTGCCTGAATTCCAAAAGCAAGCATCCCTTTCATTACTTTTAATGACACATCATCAGAAGTTACCCAAATTCAAAGAAAACGGACATACACCCTATCTTTTGACGGTTGGTGTATTATAATTACATTGCAAGAAAAGCATATTGTTGTGTTTGTTTATGGAAAATGCAATCTGGCACAGGCAGATTGAACAGACACTTTACCAAAAATGATGTACGAATAGACTGATAAGAAGAAAAGATCATCAGCATGGTTAATCATCAGGGAAATGTAAGCAAAAACCACAACAAATTATTACTACATACCCACTGGAACTGGGCTAATTAAAAATATGAAATATACTTAGTACTTACAAAACTCAATCCCCCAAAAAATAAACAACCCCATTAAAAAATGGGCAAAGGACCTGAATAGATACTTCTCCAAAGAGGGCATACAGATGGCCAATAGATATATGAAAAGATGCTCAATGTCACTAATTATCAGAGAAATGCAAATTAAAACCGCAATGAGATACCATCTCACACCTGTCAGAATGACTATCATCAATAAATCAACAAACAACAAGTGCTGGCATTGAGGGAGAGAAAGGGGAACCCTTTTGCACTGTTGATGGGAATGCATGTTGGTGCAGCCACTGTGGAAAACAGGATGGAGTTTACTCCAAAAATTAAAGATGGAGCTGCCTTTTGAGTCAGCAATCTCACTTCTGGGAATATATTCGATGGAACCCAAAACACTAATTTGAAAGGACATAAGCACCCCTATGTTCATTGCAGCGTTATTTACAATCTGCAAGGCATGGAAGCAGCCCAAGTGTCCAACAATAGATGAGTGGATAAAACAACTATGGGACATTTACACAATGGAATACTACCCAGCCATAAAAAAATTTTACCTTTTGCAACAGCATGGATGGACCTCGAAAATATTATGCTAAGTGAAATAAGCCAGTCAGAGAAAGACAAATACCATATGATTTCACTCATGTGTGGAATCTAACAAGCAAATTGAATGAATAAGCAAAATGGAGACAGACTCATAGATGGAGAGCAGATAACAGCTAGTGAGGAAGGGAAGTTAGGGGGTGGAGGGATTGAGCAAAAGGAAGAAGGACTCATGGACATGGACAACAGTGTGCTGATTGCTGGGGGTGGGGTGTAAGGGAGCTAAATGGTAATGGAAAAAATACAGTAAAGATTAAATTTTAAAAAATAAATATAAAAAATATGTAATATACTTAGTGTTAGTATGCAGAACAGTCCTTAAAATATAATCCAGCAATTGCTCCAAGTTGCTTACTCAAGAAAAATTAGGACATATGTCCACACAACCGTATATGAATGTTTATAGCAGCTTTTTTCATCTTAGCGAAAGTCTGAAAACAACTCAAAGTCCATCCACAGGTAAATAGATAAACAAATTGTGGCATTTCAATGGAATTCCACCCAGCAAATAAAGGGAACAATTTCATGAACATTGTGGAAAAATTCCAAAAACCTTATGTATTGCAAAACTAGCCAGATGGAAATGAACACATTATGATTTCATTTATATGGACTCCCAGAAAACATAAAAATAATATATAATGTCCAAGAACAAATCAGTGGCTGTCTGAGGCTGAGAGTGAATGGGAAGAAAATCAGCTTCTGGAAGCTCAGGTATGGCCCATCACATATCCCGCCTCAGGAATTTGAGTCTAAGGAATTGGTGTGGCGATGGAAGGGTAGTTGAGAACTCAATCATGCCTTTGATGACATGCTTACAGTATCTAAGTCCAGCAAAATGATGCCAAATCAGTACCATATTCTCACAGTTTCTGTAGCATGGCATTGTCTGTGTCAACATTGGCCACAGTTTCCTTGGTTTTCTATACCTCTCCTGAACTTGATTCTAATCCTTCCAATTGATGGTACAACTATTCTTCCCATAAATTCATATTCTGCAGAAGTTACTTGGAGTCAGCTTCTGTTGCCTTAAATAAAATAACCCTGATGGAAACAGACTCCTAGGTGCTGAATAACGTAAATTTTTCTTATGGAGCAGAGAAACTCTTCAGTAGGGAATTCAGTAGGAAAATACTATTGTGCGCAATATGCCTAATGATACCATAGTTTTCGATACACACTGGCTTACATTACAATCTTATTAGAAGAATCATCATACTTCATCATAATTTTGCAGATGATGACAATGAATTGCCTGGTTCCTTGATCTTTCATCTATCATAGTCCCTCATTTGGGGCTGCTTAATTTTAAAATTCGGTTTCAAACCAATATTCTCCATAATAATCTTTCCATTGGAGGGTTTCTTTTTTTATCACTTTATTGTTGTTCAGTTTCAGTTCTCTGCTTTTTCTCCCCTCTCCTCCCCCCGAAGACAGCCAAACCCACCTCCCTCCCCTGCCTCCACTCTCCCCCTTGGTTCTGTCCATGTGTCCTCTGTAGTGGTTCCTGAAAACCCTTCTCCCCACAGTCCCCTCCCCTCTCCCCTCTGGCTATTGTTAGATTTTTCTTAATTTTAATGTCTCTGGTTATGTTTTTCTTGCTTTTTTTCTTTTGTTGATTATGTTCCAGTTAAAGGTGAGATCATATGGTATCTGTCCCTCACCGCCTGGCTTATTTCACTTAGCATAATGCTCTCCAGTTCCATCCATACTGTTGCAAAGGGTAGAAGTTCCTTTTTTTCTCTCTGCTGTGTAGAATTCCATTGTGTAAATGTACCATAGTTTCTTGATCCACTCATTTGCTGATGGGCACTTAGGTTGCTGCCAG
>PVJI01025410.1:6452-20499 GCA_004026765.1 Micronycteris hirsuta | reverse complement strand
GAAAGAATATCAGTAATAACAATGAACTATGTTTTACCCAGTGTCTATAAATTTTAGGATTTAGCTGCTTTAACACTATCTTTGACCTTTTATTTCTGTTATTATTTCCCCATTCTCTCTCTCTCTCTCTCTCTCTCACACACACACACACAGGCCGTCACACACACAAATAAAGCTCAGAATTACAGAGAAAGAATTTGCATCAGGTCCAGTTAACTCAAAAGCAAACTTTAAGACAATTAGTAACTTACACAATATTTAGGAGTCTCATGCTCTACCGACTGAGCTAGCCGGGCTACTCACACAATATTTAAAAAAAATACCAAATAGTCTCTATTTTTACATTGAGTATACAATTTTGCCAGTAATGTACAACTATATGACCTATGCATTTGGTTAAATTACTTTTTCCCCTGATAAACATGGCCTAGAAAAATTGCTTTAAACTTAAATATTAAAGTAATTAATTATATTTATTTAAGTGCAGAATTTATATGAACATAAGTTGTTCATATTACATATAATTACATTATATGAACAATTGTTCATGGGAATTATATGAACATAAATTTTCCCTGGAAAACCCAATTTATTTAAATTTATTTTTGCTGTATTTTTCTAACATGTTTATAATAAAATATATGAATATTAAATATCAGATAATTAAAACATTCCTAATGTCTTACTAATTTACATTTTTATAATGTACAAGTTTATAGGTCAAAGAACCAGAAGAATTTTAAATCAAATTACTTAAAGATAGGCTTAAGTTCTGCTTTATGTAGATGGTTTCTTAATTTTATAGGATTCTTCCCCTCAGCCTAGCAAATGTTCTCCAGTAACTCCCATTACTTAAAAAAAAGTCTTTCTTAACTAGACAACTCCCACCAAACTATGCTATTTCCTCAGAAGCTGCTCTGCTCAATGTCACTAAAAGGGTTGGCAGAGGCGCTGACTGAGTTAGCGGTTTCCACTCTTCCTTCCCATTCCCCTCTCCTAACAGTGGAGTTACCTCTTTTCCTCTGCTCCGAAACTAGTCTTCTCCATCATTTGCCACTTCTGTGCCTGCCACCCATAGTCACTTATGTGCTGTCATTTTCTTTACCTCTCAGCTGCAGTCTCCAAGGCCAACCACCGTTTTCCTGTCCTGACTCCCAGTGTTCATAGGGTCCTGGCCTTGCTGCTGACTCCCCGGCTGTCCTGCCCACAATCTTCAGAGGGCTGCTGCTCCTCTGCTGCAGGTCTGGTCCATACATTGCTCCTGCGCTGAGCTTCCCAGCTTCATCTTCTCACATTCTACACTTTGTCTAGGAGCCTCTGCCAGTCTCAGGCTTTAAATATGTCCCCTGTGTTGCTAATTCCCATGGTGATAACACTACCGTCGTCAGCTCTCCTGAGCTTCAATGTCTATCTAATAGGCTTCTCCAAATTATGTCAGAAAGAACTTTTCTTTTCTCCCAGAAAACCAGGTCTTCTAATCTTTCGCATTTTTGCAGAAAAGAAAACGTGAACTTAGGTGAATTTATGGAGCTAAAAGCCTAGGAGTCATTTTGATTCCTTTTGTCCACACCCCACAATTCCCCCAATTAAATCTGCCAGGAGGTTTGATAGGCTCTTCCTTCAGAATATATTCCCACTTTTCTTTATATTACTATGGTCATCTTTCATACTACAGCAAAAGCCTACTAAGTCACTCTACTGTACCCCACAATAATTCACTAACTTCACAGTGGCCAAATGAAATTTTTTGAAAGTGTAAGTTAGAAAAGATTTCCTTCTTTAAGTACATAATGTCTTCCTCTTGTTTCAAAATGCAATTCAGATTTCTTACTGTGGACTACCAGGCTCTGTCAGTTGAGACTGCTGCCTGCCTCTCTTTGCATTGGCCACATGCTCTTCCACCGTCCATTGCCCAGTATCCTGTGCACGCTGCCTGGAAAGTAGTTAGGTCCATGCCAATAGTAGTCCATTCACTTCCACAGAAGTGGGTGCTGGGATAAAGAAAAAGTGCTTAGTAGATTTTATTTTTATTTTTTAAAAATATTTTATTTATTTATTTTTAGAGAGGGGAAGGGAGGGAAAAAGAAACAGAGAGGGCCATCAATGTGTGGTTGCCTCCCGCATGTCCCTCACTGGGGACCTGGCCTGCAGCCCAGGCGTGTGCCCTGACTGGGAATCGAACCAATAACCTTTTGGTTCTCAAGCTGGCGCTCAATCCACTGAGCCACACCAGCCAGGGCCTAAGTAGATTTTAATGTAAAACAAATTAGACATTATTGAAGTGCAATTTTTTTTACCATAATGAATGTAATGATATTTTTTTGGCTGTGAATTTTATATTTTCTCTTGAAAATATAACCAGTAGTTATATTTTAAAGTGTCAGTTTTTGAATTAAATACTTTTCTTTACATATAATTTATAAAATTTAACTGGTATTTTACAATGATATTTATAATCAGCTTAAATTATATTGTAATTTTTATATTAATGTCCACCAAATTAATAAGCAACTATGAGCGAAGTATACATTTACCTTTGGAATTATCGAAGGTAAAGAACTGATGATTTCTTGAAGCTTTGAGAAAATTCTCTACAGGAGGATAATAATTACATACAGATAAAAATATTTGTAATCATTACTTATCAGTGGTGAACAGAATAATTTAAAACATGTTCTACAATATAAAGATATTAGTTTTATCTTGTAACTTACTATCTGCTCATTTGGTTGTTTACTATCAGTGGACTAATGTATACAGTTAACTTCCATTAAATAATGCTAATGCTTATGCCATTAACTTTTAAAAAGGAAGATATACATGAATTTACAGTAAAAGTTATCATACACATTAATAGCCTACTTATCTCTTTGGGTGTGTTTCGTGAATAAACAGGTCACCTAATTAGGAGAGTATATCTTTAATATGTTTCAGATCGTCTTTAGTGCCCTTGCATGTGTCTGTCTTCAGCTTTACATTAAAGTTGTTTAGACGTTTTGGGTTTGTTAAGCAGCTCTCATCTTCTAGGTGTTCTGATTTGTTTTTTTGGGTCAACTTACAGCTAAAAGTATGGAAAGGTCTCTTCATTGGTCACAGATAATGCAGAAAACATTTTCAATTCCAGTATTTCATAGACCCAGAGAGAGACCTATAGTTGCCTTTCCAGGTTATAATGGTTTTTTGTTCTATTTTAATTATCTAGATCCATAGTAATAACTGCAGTGACCTACAAGAAGGCATGTTGGACATATTAAAATTATATATAGAAATTATATGTAGTGCCAACAAAATGAAACTATACTTGTCTCTCTTAAGACATAGTTTCAATTTTTGAAAAAAACAAGTCTTTCAGTTTTTGCATAAAACTTTTTCTGGTATATTATTATGATAAGGCAAGTCAAATTTCCATGAAATGGCAATACTATAATAATATTCCAGTAAATACAGAAGGCATCTCTCACTCCACCTTGTTGCTTAGCTATATATTATTTCCTATTACCTGCTGGGTAATAGAAAAGGAAATGCAAGGTAAAGGCACAGGTTAAACTTTATAGTGCAGAATGTCAATGAGGATGGATTAGGAACATTACCAACATACCTGTTTTTTCTCTTTAACAATTTATTTAGTATTTCAGGCTATGTTATATTCACACATGTACTTACAATTCAGTTTAAATACGCAGAGACAGAAAGACTTGAAAGACTTGATGAAATACTAATCAGTGGTTCTAGCAACTTTTGCCATTGCTTGGGGGGCTGGCTCACCAATCTTTCCGAGACTTTGTCTTTAATCCGTGGTAAAGTCGGTGCATGTGGACCGGTATCTCCTAATTTGTCTCCCTGCTGTTCGCTGTTATATGGTGAATGGGTTGTAAATATCAGTACTTGTGCTCATAGGCTGAGATCTTAAAACAATTTGGCATTTTTTTCATATGGCCATGACTAAATGATGTTATCATGTTTATTTTATATTATTACATTTTATATCAATAGTGTTTTATAATCAAAGAGTAAGTGATAAAATTTTTATTAGACTCACACACCCAACATACGTAACAATATGCTTCAAATTCAACTTTAATTTAAAACTACTGACATTATTGCAAAGCAATGACTATAGACTCAGCGTACCTCATAAAACAGGACATTTTAACATGCATGTCTTGTATGCACCTCAAACTCAGCTGATCTCAAAGCCAATTAATTCCCTCTTTCCTTCATCCCTTTCCTCTCCACCCTCACCTTCTTCTCCCATTTTTTCACTGTTATTATCATACATATAGTCACCGAAGATGATCTTTGAATCCTAAGTTCTCCTTATGGCTTACTCTGACATTTAGCGAGTCATTTAAATCTGTATATTCTACATCCAAAATGAGATGTACAGCCATGCATGTGGTCAAAGTTGATCACGTGCCATTGAGGCTTCCCCAACAACTCCCTAACTGGTCTCTCTGCCTCCAGTTCCTCCAACTGGAATGTATCTTCTCTACTACCATTGTAGTAATCTTGTTAGAATGTCCTATCTTTTCTTTGGATTTAAAAATTTTAATTATACATCAAACCCTCAAGACATACTTGGATCGTCCCAATCTAGCTTGAACCTCTTTCTAGCTCTGTTGCATGTCCTTGCCTCTATATTGCTACATTCCAGACTCAGGGAAATCTTTTCCCATGTTCATATCTCGGCTTTTATTCTTTTGGCTTGAATGCATTTACCTCCATTTTCTATTTGCAAATACTCAAGTAACCTATACAAATCCCATCTATAAACCAAATCTCCTTTCTGTTATCCTGGTACTAGATGTAAGTACCAAGATATACATAAAATGGGGCACATAAATAAATTGAACCCCGATTTATTAATGTGTTGATGACTCCCACCCCTCAAGGACTCTTGAGGGCATGGATCATGTCTCATTATGAATAGCCCCTGACATACAGGAAGTGCCTATTATGTGCTGAAGGAACGAGTGCATAGAGTGCAAATATTGTGTGCAGTTACAGTTCTATAGAAATCTTTTAATCTAGGATAAACTTTAAATTAAATTTTTAATTTAAAAATATATTATCCACTTAAAATCTAGGTATTTCCTGATGCCACCCTGTTCTTTAAATTTAGTTTAGCTTAAATGTCCAATGATTCTGTGAATATCAGTGATCTAGTTTTTCTGCTCACAGTCATAATCATGTAGCATACTCTGTGCAAATAGGGTAGCTGTAAACCCTACACTAACAGTAACTAGAGTTACCTCGGGTATACAGTCAAGGCCAAGTTCTCTCAAGTTTGACAACAAGTATAAAATAAGCCACTTATATGCCTGAATTTCTAGGTTCCTGACTCTTGCTTGTCCTCTATTCTATAGGCATTTTCTCCCCCCAGTTCCTAGTCATATGATTTTTTTAAAGCATTCCTAAGACTGTCATTGGATTCCTGATTTTTCTTTTTTCTCTCACCCATTTGGTCTCCTTGACTTGTTTCTGAATTCTGACAGCTGAGTAACTTTTAACCCTGACCTTTGTGACCTGAATCCTGGGTTTTTGTGCAGTCATCTCCCAGATCCATTCCTATCCCTGACCTATCCCATTTTCTTGGCAACTATGTTCCATATTGTTCTTCATTTAAGGAGTAAGGATATGCCTAACAAACCTGAAGAATGCTTTTATGGAGAAATTCAACAACAAATATAAATTTAGAATATATTGCTTATTCTGTGATGAATCCATGAATTTAGGACTATTCAACTGGTGAAGGTTATATGAGAAGGAAAATTAGTCATTATAGATAATTTTGATAGGTGAATATCCTGGATATGGGTCACAGATTGGTAAAATATGATAAAAATCTTATCCCTTTTTCCAATTAAATCAACATGGAGGAGGAAGGGCATTGATTTGGTCAAGACCAAGGACATGATTAGGCCACATTGCTAAAACTGGGAGCTAAACGTGAGAGAATAAGTGGTCTAGAATTGGGACAAACACACCTTTCCTGTTGATTTTCTTCATTCATTAAGTAATTGTATGTTAAATTCCTACCATGTGTCAGACCCTGTTGGAAAGTGGTGAGAGAGGGAGAGAGAGAGAGAGAGGCTTTTGTGTTTATGTTTATCACCGCATCAGTAAGACCTAGAGACCCAATTATAGACTATGGGACTAAAAGAAATAGGTGGAGGAGGATTGGCCTTAGAGTGGGGTTGCAGGGAACATAGCAAGAGGAATCCATTGGTCAAAACTGGGAATAGAGATTAAATAGTTAACATTTACTCAGAGTGTTCTTCTTCTGAAGACGAATGGATGCCTGAGTAAGGGTGTGAGCCTGCTAGTTTCCAAATAGCTCCAGCTTCTAATCACATCAAGTGATCTATGAAAGGGGCAAAGTGTGTTTAAACTGTGCATGTTGAGGGTATTGAGAAATATGATTTATGATATGTAATGTAGGCTTTCCCTATATAAACACAGGGTGATTCTGGGCAAGAGGAAGAGCACTAGCTGGCCTGTGTTCAAATTGTGGTTCTGCTACCCTGTGACTTTGGTCAAGCTACTTAACCTGCTTATCCCTATTTCTTTGCATTATCCCATGAACATGGACAAGTTATTTAACCTCAATTTACCTTTATTCTGAAAAAAAAAGAGAATTATTTTTATACCTATACAACAGGGCTGTTGCTATGTTTAAGTGAAATAATATTTGTAAATAAGTTAGCACATTGTATGCACTAAATGTGTTTATTTAATAATAAATAACTTAAAGGTCTAAGGAGAATGGTGGAATTATATTATTTCTATTTGGAAATTACTGTAGCTATGACAAATTTCATTTTGGTAAGGGGTATTTTACATTTCAAGATACAGAATTTTATATTTAAAAGTTCTTAGAGTTTACTAAAGAATTTAACCATATGAAGTTTAAAACTTTAAAAAAAGTTTTAGTTTTTTTACCTCAGTAGTTCAAGGAATTAAGAAATGTCATGATTTTATTCAAAGAGAGAGAGAGAGAGACATGGATTGGGATTAAACCCACAACCTGGGTATATGCCCTGACCAGGAATGGAATCCACGACCCCTTGGTCTATGGGATGATGCTCCAGTAGCTGGACTGCCTTCCAGCATGGTATCTGGCTTCCAAAGTTTAGGAAGCAGAAGTTGCTTCTCTTCTTAGTATGTGGGCCCTGGGCCTAGAAGTCCCAGAGTGGCAATTTTGTTGCATTTTATTGATGAGTCACAGACCAGCCAAGATTCAAGGGGAGGGAAATAGGTACCTTTTGATAGATGGAGTGGCATGTGCACACAGTGAAGGAAGGAATTTTTGGATTATTTTTGGATGTTCTCTGCCCTATCAATCATGCTCTAATTCACTCTACTGTAGTATTTTAATTAGCTACCTTCATTTTTGAATATGTCATCCTTTTCTTACTTTCAAGTGCTATATAGTCTTTTGCAATTGTTGAATCACTTGTATTCTTAATTATCATGCCCTTCAAGAAGCCTTTCTTGTCTCAACAAATTTAAATTACCTCTTCTTCCTGTGGGATCCCCAAAAGTGGGAGTCATTTTTTTTTTATTAAAGCATATACCACAGTTACCCACTTACATGTCTGAAAATCTGAATCTCCTACTGGTTGTGAGCTTCTTTGGGGAAATGACCAGGCCTTCCTTACCATCGAATCCTAATGCATAATATAGCTCATGGCATATAGTTGGCATCTAAAACATGGTTGTTGGATAAAGGAATGAATTAATGGACAAATTTCTAGATAAAGGGCAGTTTGCAGCTTTTCTGACCAAATCACATAAAGTAGAGATGTGCCAAAAAGGGAGGATTTTTTTTAAGACTCTTCTGACAGAGATATAAATTACCTATTTTCTCAACCTTAGACATTTTTCTTTAATCACACCCTGTGCCTCATAAAGTTTTAATAACATAGATATACTGTAAATCTGTTTGTATATTATGGTCATTCAGAGGTCCACAAATCATTATAATATCAGTTTTTTTTTCACCAACCAATTTTTGCCTCTTTGCAAGGGGGCAATATTGCTCTCATCGAGAATGTTGAGTTAGGCAATGGGGGAAGATATTTCAGTGTTGATTCCTTCAAAACAGATGGGGTTTGGGTTTTGCTCTTTGGCTATCTTCTCTATTTACATCACCATCTAATTTTTACAATCCTTCCCCCTAGTCCTCTTCATTCCAATATAAAAATGTCGTCCTGGCTGGTGTGGCTCAGTGGATTGAATGCCAGCCTGTGAACCAAAGGGTCACCGGTTCTATTCCCAGTCAGGGCACATGCCTGGGTTGTGGGCCAGGTTCCCAGTAGGGGGCGTGCAAGAGGCAACCACGCATTAATGTTTCTCTCCCTCTCTTTCTCCCCCCCTTCCCCTTTTTCTCCCTTCTCCTCTGTCTAAAAATAAAATAAATAAAATCTTTAAAAAATAAAGTTAAAAAATGTCATGTTAACATCACCTTAAAATGTTCTGAAAGACACCAGGTGGAAGAATGTTTGACAATGAAGCAATCATTCCCATTGCTTTTTGTCATCCCTCATCCCCACCAGGTGCAATTCAGGCCATAACGCTGCCTAATATTCTGAGATGAGATTGGATTTTTCATTTGGGAGAAGCCTCATGGAAAAGCTGAGAACCATACATGGGTGACAGAGGAATGTTGCAGGGAAGCTGAGGGACAAAGGCTCCAACGTCCGTTGTCTAGAGGAGATTTTCCAGTAGCTTAGTGCTGCTCTTAAAAATAAGTCATGAACTAAGAATACTTTTGTGACAAAAAATAAAGGGGAGATTTCAAATGCAAGTGAATTAGTAAAAGTTTAGGAGTTTAAAAAATAAAATGTGGTAATAGAAACATAAAACATCTTTAAATTCCAGTCAAAGAAAATTTTTAAGAAATAAAATGGAGAGGTATTAAATAAAATAAATCAATAGATTAAATAGTTAAAAGAAGAAACCAGCCCTGGCTGGTGTAGCTCAGTGGTTTGAGCGTGGGCTGGGAACCAAAGGGTCTCGGTTCGATTCCCAGTCAGGGCACATGCCTGGGTTGCAGGCCAGGTCCCCAGTGAGGGCCATGTGAGAGGCAACCATACACTGCTGTTTCTCTCCCTCTCTTTCTCCCTTCCTTCCCCTCTCTCTGAAAATAAATAAATAAAATCTTAAAAAAAAAAGAAGAAACCAGAAAATAGAAAAGTTAAACTAGAAGGTTAAAAATAAGAATAGATTTTAGTGTGAAAAATGATGACAGTTAGAGGTGGTTTTTTTGTACCTTATAAACAAAAATATTTGTTAGAAAAAGATAGGACAGGTGGAAATAGGGAGACTAAAGATAAGAGATACAGTGAACCAGTGGAAGTTGGAAAAAAGAGTAATTTAAAACACCAGCTCAAATCAAAGCAATTGAAATACCCCCTTCCACCATCCCCCCTAAAAAATATAAGGTACTGCTAGGTGGTAAAATTGTACATTCTACAAAGATGTAAGAAAACAAGTTAGAAAAATGGGTGGGGGCATGCATTGGAGAGTGTATAAAAACTGTAAGACATAGGTGAGGTGGAACCCTGGCTATACGCCCCTACGGAGATGTCCAAGACGCCCATCCTCATGAGAGCCTCTGAGCAAACCACACTTTCCTTTCACCCTGACCTATCACTGAGACATAGACTTGCCCTTGTGGGCCCTCAGGACATGTCCATAGACAGGAATGTGCTCATTGTCCCACAGTCTTTCACTCTCAGATTTGCTCCACAGCCTAAGTAAATACTTATTTTCATGCAAGGAAGAGCATTCAAGCTCTGGTATGCATTCAAAATATCATTTGTATCACAGACATTTTAGAAATCCTTACTATGTATAGAAACAAATGTTTTATATAATCATATCTTTCTATTTGACAACTGTGACCTTTAATTTTATCTGGATTGTACAGATTATATATAATGTCAATTTAGATTTAAAGAGTGATGTCGTAGAAATAATTGGAAAGGAGGTATCAGTTTCAAATGGACAATGTCCTGACTACTAAGTGCAGTGGAAATGAGATTTACATGACATTTACATGCCATCAACATACTTTCTTTTTATAGTTATACACTTGTATACTTTTCTATATTTGCAATTATTTGGAGATATTGAATAAAATTTTGGCATACTATATTCTGATCGTATATTTCTGCAAGACTTTACCACACAGATATATTTTATTAGCCTTTCTTGTATTTTGAAAGGTTGTATGGTTAGAATGTTAGTATTGACAATATAGATTTGTCAACAACATTATATCTGTTATGTAAAACATAATGTAGTGCTTGTTTGGATAGGGTGAAGGACTTAAGGATAATGAAGACAGTTTTGAATTGCAGGAGAAATAACTAAATATTACATAACCATGTACGACTTTTGGCAACTTTGTAAGTTTAGAGATGACATTTAATTAGGCATATTATTATTATTTTTGACTTTTTTATTGTCGTTCAAGTACAGTTGTCTCCATTTCCCCCTGGCCACCCCTCCTCCCCACCCATCCCCGTCTCACACCCTCAATCCTATCCCCTTTGGCTTTTGTCCATGAGTCATTTACACGTGTTCCTTGACGGCCCTTCCCCTTTTGCCCATTGTAGCCACTCCCCTCTGGTTACTGTCAGTTTGTTCTTTATTTTAATGTCTCTGGTTATATTATTTTTTTCAAAAACAGAGATACTTTTATTCTTTTGTTTTCTTATTATAAGAAAGAAATGCTCCTTCTTGTTCCACCCTCAAATACCAAAACAGATAAACTCTATTACCGCTTTACGTAACTATTTTCCTTTCAGAAAGTTTTTGAAAGTACCATCCCCTACCCACTCCCCCCAAACCCTATTTAGAATCATGTTATAATGACTGTTTTAAATTTGCTTTATGCAGCTAACACATTGTGGATATCCTTGTATGTTTACTATTCCATCCTTTTTCAAATATCTGACTAGTGTTAACATATAATAACTTTATCATTTTCTAAATAGCACAGCTGTGATTATATTTTACATAGTACTTTGTGTACTTATTTGTATAATTTGAATTCCTTTATTATTGCCATCTTGCATTTTCTCTGTATTAGATATTTATGAATGCAATATATTTCTGGGGTTAAATTAACATATCAAAGCTGACTACAACCTATTTCTATGAATTTTACTTTACCACTCATGCTTAATTTAAGCCAATAAGAACACTAGACAAGAAATTATTTATTGATGCAGTAATAAAAATGTTTTTATCCCAAGTGTATGAAGATTACATTTTCATGATCTTAATGTGAATATATATTACTTCCTACCTAATTTTCTCCCATGCCTTTTTCACATATGGCCCCCCATGAATCTCCCTGCAAGGTCACTCAAACTCGTGATGACTGAAACTCTCCCTTGTGCTGTCTCTTTCCCTGATCTCAGATCTCCCTGCACTCTGGCTCATTTGTAACTTTCTTGATGGCCATTTTAGAGACTATTTATCATCTGGGCCATGCTGAGATCCCATCTGCTACCAGCATAAGACGGGACACTTTATGTAGAGAATGATTGGAAATACAACATAAATTGGTTAAAAAGTGGAAGGGAATTATTGGATCAATTAACCGAAAAGATCAGAAGCAGGAGCGGCTTCAGATCCAGCCTGACTTCACTATTTTTCTGTTATGTCACTTGCATAAGCATGGTCCTCAGGCCCCAGGCTCTTCTTTCACAGTCGCAAAGTGATGGGAAGAGTTCTAGACGTCACAGTCTTCCCAGAGCCATCCAGTGATACAGAGAGGGTCTCCATCCCTGCCTCCTCAAAGGAGGAGAAAGATGCTCTCTTTCCTGCAAGCTTAGGCAAATGCCTGCCTGTGTTTCATGATCTGATTATGTGAACTGCCATCCCCTAGTTGAAAACCATGACCTTGGAGAATGACTGCTGTCTTGGCAGAAAGCAATCAAGACTTACCCTTAAGGTTGGGATGGTATCAGTCCACATGGCTGATAAAAGAAAGGGGTAGCTCTTTAAAAAGAAAAGAAGAAGAAGAAGAAGAAGGCCTGGCTGTTGTTTCCAGAGAGAAAAGGAATGGATGCCAAACAAGTATCAACCTTACTATGCAGGTTTCTGTCTCTGCCAGGCTTCCCTGATAATCAGCACCAACCATTTCCTGTCCCCCAAGGTGTATGTTCCCACGTGTCCTAACTGGTGTCTCTGGGTGTAGGCTCTGTTATTTGTTTTAAAGGTTCTGTTTATATAATATATATAATTGTGTAATAAAAAGAAAATTACCACAGGCTGTTAGCCATTTATTCGGCAACATTTATCCAATGCACTCCAGACATTGTGCTATGTTCTGGATGGATCAGCAAAGAAAACACTTTTCAGAATGGTTGTAAGGATTAAATGAAATGATCTACATAATAGTACATGACATGATTCCTGGAGCATATGTGTTAGGCAGATGCTAGTTTTTCATTTCTGCCTGTTTGCAGTCTTCATCCTCTTCCTCTGACAGGTCTTCTGCTCCTCCTCTCATTGAAGTAGTGCCCTGATATGGGGCTTTTATTACCTGTGAACATATCTTTAAGACATTTTGCCTACTAAGCTGCACCTGTATTGCTACCTCTGTTGACACCTTTGATTTCTGGTGCATAAACTTTGCAGAACCATATGTGGATTAAGTGAGAAACATATATGTCATATAGAAAGTGTTTAATACAATACACTTATGTACAGCTATAGTTAATATGAAATGTTATTTACATTCCTAATAGTTTATTCTACTTCTGATACAAAGAGCTCATTTATTGTTCATTTTATTGAAGCCAAATATTAAATATTTGATTTATCATTTAGTGATATTAAGTTGCCATTCAAATAATTCTGGTTTATAAGAATTTTGCAGTGATGATAATAGAATTTTAACTTTAATTATGAACATTTGAAAAAATTACTTTTGATTATTAAGTATAAAAAATACTAAATGGTGTATTGGGTATAGGAACATGTGAGTGTAAGGACTGCTATAAGCAGCTCAAGTTTTTTCCCAATTCCTACTCATCACTCAAGGTTATGCTAAGTGTCACGACCTCAGAGAGAGCTTCCCAGATCCACAGGGCAATAATTCACATTATTCCCTTTATAGCACTGTTTCTTTTCTTCATCGTTTAAACCTCAAAGCTCAAGTTACTTTTAACAATTTGTCTCGTTCACACAAAACACTCCTATTTGGAATTCAGGTGTTTACACATTGACTTACATTCAGAATGACAGGAGAGAACATTTTTAGATGATGTTATTAACTTTTTATATCAACTAAACAAAGGTAGACAGCTCAGGTGGGGGCTGGCTTTCTTGAACAAGAATGAATTTCAAATGCCACCACTTTTGAAATAGCAGTGGAAAAGATAACATGGTTTGAAGTCCAATGTGAGAGAAAATATCATTGCTTCCAGATCTGGAAAATATATATAGTTAATTAAATCACATAGCATCTTCTTGAACTGTAATTCTGCATTTTTGGTAGTATTGTTTTAAAGTAAATTGGTTATAAAACAAAATTTGATTAAAAAATAAATGTTAGATTCTCCTACTACATAATTATTATTTACTTTATTTATTTTTCTTTAACCCCAAAGCACATTGGAAAGGATTGTTGGTACTTACAAAGCGCCTTTGTATCATGATTAGTTTTCCTCTGGAAGTTTTAATCTTGATATAACAAAGCCATTGTAGCATTAAATTTTAAATTTAAAATTTTCTACTATCAAGCTTAAATTATTCTGGTGATACCTTTTTTTACCTTTCAAAGAGTACAGAATTATATTTCCTTTAGGGTCTCATGTTCATTCCAGTCTCATGTTTAATAGACATAAAGTAGGAGATTAGGGTTATGTAAACCAGAGGGACTAATCTATAAATAATAAAATATAACAAACACCATATGATCTCACCTTTAACTGGAACGTAATCAACAAAAGCAGAAAGCAAGCAAAACATAATGAGAGACATTGAAAGTAAGAACAGTCTGACAGTGGCCGGGGGGGGGGGG
>PVJI01025409.1:0-20505 GCA_004026765.1 Micronycteris hirsuta | reverse complement strand
TTTATTATGTTGAGGAATGCTCCCTCTATTCCCACTTTGTTAAGTGTCTTTATCATAAATGGGTGCTGTGCCTTATCGAATGCTTTTTCTGCATCTATTGATATGATCATGTGATTTTTGTCTTTGCTTTTGTTTATGTGATGTATTACGTTTATTGTTTTGCGAACGTTCTACCATCCTTGCAACCCTGGGATGAAACTAACTTGGTCATGGTGAATGATCTTTTGGATATATTGTTGGATCCGGTTTGCTAATATTTTGTTGAGGATTTTAGGGTCAGTGTTCATCAGTGATACTGGCCTGAAGTTTTCTTTCTTTGTTGTGTCTTTTTCTGGTTTTGGGATTAGGATGATGCTGGCTTCATAAAAAGAGTTTGGGAGTCTTCCATCATTTTGGATTCTTTGGAATAGTCTGTGAAGGATAGGTGTTAGTTCTTCCTTAAATGCTTTGTAGAATTCTCCTGTGAAACCATCTGGTCCAGGGCTTTTGTGTGTTGGAAGTTTTTTGATTACTGCTGTAATTTCGTCTGCTGTTATTGGTCAGTTCAGACTTTCTGTTTCCTCCTTATTGAGTTTTGGAAGATTATATTTTTCTAAAAATTTGTCCATTTCTCCTAGGTGTTCATATTTCTTGGCATACAGTTCTTCATAGTATTGTCTTATAATCCTTTGTATTTCTGTGGCATCAGTTGTAATATCTCCTCTTTCATTTCTGATTGAGTTTATTTGGGTCCTCTCTCTGTTTTTCTTGATGATCCTGCTTAAAGGCTTGTCAATTTTGTTTATCTTTTCAAAGAACCAGCTCCTGTATTCATTCATCCTTAGAATTGTCCTTTTTGTCTCTAAGTCATTTAATTCTGATCTGATCTTGGTTATTTCCTTCCTTCTACTTGCTCTGGGTTGTCTTTGCTGTTGTTCCTCGAGTTCTTGTAGGCGTAGGGTTAGGTTGTTTGTGTAAACTATTTCTGGTTTTTTTTTTTTGTTGTTGTTGTTTTTTTTTTTAGGTAGGCCTGTATTGCTATGAACTTCCCTCTCAGGACTGCCTTCGCTGTGTCCCATAAGTTTTGGGTTGTTGTCAGTTCATTTTCATTTGTTTCAAGGAACTTTTTGATTTCTTTTCTAATCTCGTCCTTGACCCATTCATTGTTTAATAGAATGCTCTTCAGTCTCCATGATTTTGAGTGTTTTGGGTTTTTTTCCTTTGGGTTGGTTTCTAATTTCAATCCCTTGTGGTCAGAGAAAATACTTGGTTTGATTTCAATTTTCTTGAATTTGTTGAGGCTTGTTTTATGTTCTATCATACGGTCTATTTTTGAAAATGTTCCATGTGCATTTGAAAAGAATGTGTATTTAGCTTCTTTGGGGTGAAGGGCCCCCTATATATCAGTTAAGTCCATTTCTTCTAGGGCATTGTTCAATGCCACAATATCTTTGCTGATATTTTATTTGGAGGATCTGTCCATTTTTGACAGTGGGGTGTTGAAGTTCCCTACTATAATCGTATTTCTATCAATGTCTTTCTTGAAGTCCTCCAAGATTTTCTTTATGTATTTGGGTGCTCCTGTGTTGGGTGCATATATATTTACAATATTTATGTCTTCTTGGTGGATTCTTCCCTTGAGTATTATAAAGTGCCCTTCTGGATCTCTCTTTATGGCCCATTTTTTGAAGTCTATTTTGTCTGATATGAGTATTGCTACCCCAGCTCTTTTTTCTTGTCCGTTTGCTTGGAAAACTTGTTTCCAGCCCTTCCCTTTCAGTCTGTGTAAGTCTTTTGTCCTGAGGTGGGTCTCTTGTAGGCAGCATATGTGTGGGTCATGCCTTCTTATCCATTCCGCTATTCTATGTCTTTTAATTGGAGCATTTAATCCATTTACATTTAAGGTTATTATTGATAGTTACTTATTCATTGCCATTTTTTTTTGTACCTTTGTTCCTCACTCTCTCTCTTTCCCTTCCTTGAATCAGTCCCTTTAGCATCTCTTGCAGAGCTTGTTTGGTGGAGGTGTATTCTTTTAGATTTCTTTTGTCTGGGAAGCTCCTTATTTGGCCATCTATCTTAATTGAGAGCCTTGCTGGGTAGAGTAGTGTTGCTTGCAGGCCTCTGGTTCTCATTACTTGGAATATTTCTTGCCATTCCCTTCTGGCTTGGAGTGTTTCCATTGAGAAGTCAGCTGCTAACCTTATTGGGGTTCCCTTGTATGTTACTTCCTGTTTCTGCCTTGCTGCCTTTAAGATTCTCTCTTTGTCTTGGAATTTTGCCATTTTAATGATGATATGTCTTGAAGTGGGCCTGTTAGGGTTCCTTTTGAATGGTACTCTCTGTATTTCCTGGATTTGTGTGGCTTTTTCTCTCATCAGATTAGGGAAGTTTTCCATCATTACTTTTTCAAACACGTTTTCCATCCCTTGCTGCTCTTCCTCTCCTTCTGGTATCCCTATTATATGAATATTATTATGTTTCATGTTGTCCTGCATTTCCCTTAATACCTCTTCATTCTTTCTGAGCCTCTTTTCCTGTTCTTGCTCTTTTTGGTTGCTTTTTTCAACCTTGTCCTCCAGCTTGCTGATCCGATCCTCTGCCTCATCGAGCCTGCTTTTGATTTCTTCTATTATGTTCTTCAATTCAGATATCGTATTCTTCATTTCCTCTTGGCCCTTGTGAATAGTTTCTATTTCCTTTTTCACGTTGACATAGTTTTCAGTGAGTTCATTATAGTTTCCCTGTAGTTTCTGGTAATTTTCATCAAGCTTCTCGAGTTTCTTGAGCTGCCTGATAACATATGCTTTGAACTCAATATCTGATAGTTGGCTTGCGTCTGTTTCATTTATCATTCTTTCTGGGGCTTCTTCCTTTCCTTTCATTTGGGGATTGTTTCTTAGTCTTCCCATTGTTTCTGGGATTCTTCTTGCTAGCCTCTGATTCTTAAATTGATCTGTCAAGTTCTCTGGAGCAGCGAAGTTAATTTTGTGTCACTCTCTCTGTTTTTTTGGCTGACTCTTGTCTGGGTCCCACTCTATTCTCTTCACAATTCCAGGTTTTAATATCTCACCTGTTGATAAAGAAGAGAGGGGAAGGGAGAGAAAGAAGAAAAAGAAAGAAAGAAAAAAGGAAAAAGAAAGATAAAGAAAAAATAATACTAAAATAAAATAAAATAAAAATAATAAAAAATAAGAAATAAAAAGAAGAGGAAACTAGGAATACTAAATGAAAGGAAGGTAGAATCAATTAAAAAATATAGAAGGAAAGATAGGAAGAATGGTGGGGGAAAACAGACAAAGAAACAAAGAGAAAACAAAAGAAAGAAAAAAAAAGAAAAAAAAAAAAGACTTCTATCGGCCGGCTTTAAAAGTGTCCGGTCATGTCTGCTCCTCCGGTCATTCTGTCTTTGACAGGCTGGGAAGAT
The DNA here is from genome assembly GCA_004026765.1 of Micronycteris hirsuta. Taxonomy (NCBI): domain Eukaryota; kingdom Metazoa; phylum Chordata; class Mammalia; order Chiroptera; family Phyllostomidae; genus Micronycteris; species Micronycteris hirsuta. The sequence goes on along the minus strand of PVJI01025409.1, from coordinate 17,099 downwards.
ATCAGGTTTCCTTTTCTTTCTTCCTGAGCTGCACTCTCAGCTGCCGTCCTGCCTCCAGCCGAGTTGCTAGGAATTCGCAGCACCCCTTCTGGGCTGCCTGACCTCCACACTGAGTCAGAGTTTGTGGGGTCTGTGTCTCCCCTCAGTGGGGCTCGATGGGGCTCCTCTGTTTTTCTCCCACGGAGGGAGTCTGCACCGCAGGTCTCCGATCACAGTGGCTGGGTTGTGTCTCAGGCCCTCCAGGAGTGAGCTCCGCGCCCCTATATTCATTGACCGCTTTTGTCTCTGGATTCGGCACTTGCTAGCCGCCGGCCTGGGTGCCCGGTCGCGCACACACCCCCGCTGCCCCTGACTGGCTTCGCAGGGTGCGCTTGGTCCCGGAGCTCCAGGCCTCGGATTTCCTGTTCAGTTCAATCTCCAATTCCTCCCGCTGGGATCGCCAGCCTCTGTGGATCAGTCCCCACATAAGCACCGACCCCCAGCCTGCTGGGAACCGAGCCTCTCCCAACAGACGCGCGCACCTGCTTTGGCTACTCACACACCCCAATCCAGCTCCCTCCCCAGGCTCCTACAACAGACAGGGCAGCTGCCCCGGCTGGATCCGCGGTCTTCCCAGCTCCCTGCTGGGCCCGAGGGTCCCCTTTGCTCTGAAGCAGACTCCCTACCATCTGATCTTTCAACTGTGTGCAATTTTGGTCGTCAATCTTCCCACACACTGGAATACAGCTGGGCAATCAATCCGCTCCTCAGAAAATCGGCCAGATATCCCACCAGTGGGCAGGAGCGAGCCGACTCCGTTCCCTCCTACTCTGCCGCCATCTTTCCTCTCTTCTTTGTCAAATATTAACTGAGCACAAAGTCATGGGTATATTTCTGAGTCTATTCTCTTTTACTGAGATATATATGGTATGCCAGTGCTATGCTGTTTTGATTAATATAGCTTTGTAGTATAGTTTGATATCAGGTAGCATGATTTCTCCAATTTTGTTCTTCTTTCTCAAGATTGCTGTGGCTATTTGGGGTCTTTTGTGTGGTTCCATATAAATATTTGGAATATTTGTTCTAGTTCTGTGAAATGTATCATTTGTATCTTGATAGAAATCATGTTGATTCCTATCTTACTTTAGGTAGTATGGACATTTAATGATATTAACTCTTCCTATCCATGAACACAGTATATGGTTCCACTTATTTGTATCTTCTTCAATTTCTTCCTTTATTGTCTTAGGCCTTTAACATCCTTGGTTAAATTTATTCTTAGGTATTTTATTTATTTTTTGATGCGATTGTAAATGGGATTATTTTCTTAGTTTCCCTTCCTCATAGTTCACTATTGCTGTATAAAAACACAAAATTTATTTTTATTTATTTATTTTATATTTATTTAAACAGGATATTTATTTTGTATCCTGTTACTTTACTGAATTCATTTTTCTGTTCTAGTAGTTTTTTGGTGACATCTTTAAGGTTCTCCTTATACAGTATCATGTTATCTGCAAATAGTGACAATTTTACTTCTTTCTTTCAAATTATTTGGATACCTTTTATATTTTAACTCTTAATTCTGCTTTTTTTTTGTCTGAGGGACTTGCCTCACTCAGGTTCATTGTTAAGACTATGGTTATTGACCATAGTCAACTCTGTCCTCAAAGTTTGAGTATTCCATAGAAAATATGGAATATGTATATGGAGCTCAGGAAAAAGAATTACATATTCAGGACTTGTCTGCATATAGATATAAATCAAAATGATTGGTGTAGTTATGATTTCCTTGCAAGAGTATTAGTAATAAAATGCAGGCAGAGGACAAAATCCTGAGAAATAAGTCACATTAATGGTAAAGGGGTTCATGGAAGAAGACTGAGGAGGCAGAGTGAGAAGTAAGTAGCACTGTTATAGAAACAGAGTGTACTGAAAAACAACCTAAGTGCCCATCAGTAAATGAGTGGATCAAAAAAAACTGTGGTACATTTACACAATGAAATACTACACAGCAGAAAGAAAGGATTTCCTACCCTTTGCAACAGCGTGGATGGAACTAGAGACCATTATCCTAAGTGAAATAAGCCACATCAGACAACTAAGAGATCTGCCAGTGTCCACTCCACTGGTGAAACAGAAAAGATATTTAAAAATGATTTATGCATTATTAAACATGCAGCTGGAGAAAAAGGGAGGAAATGGGGAAACAAAGGATCTTAAGAACATGGTTCTGAATAAGGGTGACTTTGCTCCCCTCCCCAGGGGACAGTTGGCAATGTCTGGAGACATTTTCTGTTGTCAAAAAAAAAAGGTAAGGGCACTTGCAGCTAGTGGGTAGAGGCCAGGGATGCTGCGAAACATCCTGCAGTGCACAGGACAGCCTCTCACATCAAACAATGATCTGACCCAAAATATCAGTAGTGTTGAGAAATCCTGATCAAGAGAGAGATAAATGAACTATTTGTTATACTGAAAAATCAGATCGCTATAGTTCTCTGGTATTTGGAAAATATTTTCTTCAAAAACACTCAGTTCATTGAGTGCACCACTATGCCAGGTGCTTTGGGAAAAACTAACATGTGAAAGACAAATGCCATATGATCTCACCTATATATGGAACCTAATCAACAAAACAAACAAGCAAGTAAAATATAACCAGAGACATTGAAATTAAGAACAAACTGACAGTAACCAGAGGGAAGGGGGGAGGGGGATAGCGGGGAAAGAAGGAGAAGGGATGTCAAGGAACACATATAAAGGACTCATGGGCAAAGCCAAAGCTGGGTAGAATTGAGGGTGGGAGGTGGAGGTGGATGTGGGTGGGGCGGGGGAGAGTGGTGGAGGGAAAATGGAGACAACTGTATTTGAACAATAATTTTTAAAAAGGTAAAAAAACACAGAGAACTAAAACAAAACACCACTTTGAGATAGGCAGGATTGGGATTAAAAATGTTCACTGAATTGGCCTAAGGAAGTAATGAAAACCTTTGCATGAATAAGACTTAGTAATAATTGTAAGTTTGCTTGGGTATACTTAAAAAATGACAACTGTTTGTGCTTGTAACTTTTTTATCAAAGTGACTCCTGTTTGAAAATCAATCAACAATTTTAGCTAAGCTATTTCTTAAACAACTTTTTAAAAATCTCCCAAAGTTAGAGCACTTTGTGTATGGGGGGAGGGCAATAGAGTCATGTTTCCTTTATTAAGAGTAAAGGAAAGAGTTGGGTAAGAAATGTTGATATGCTTTATTTTGGCAATTGCAACAAAAATCTTCACTGAATTCTGAAAATGTTTGCTTGCCCACCAAAAGTGGTTTGAGGAGCAAAAGTTTGGAACATGACATGGCATCCCTCAGACTATAATTTATCGATTTAGACCTGACCCTCCAATGGTTCAGTTTGTACACACTCCTATGTGGATGGTCATGTCTCACTCCCATAGCTTCCACTCATTCACGGTGGGATGCTTGTTTTATCACCCGCCAGTCCCTCATGTTTGATTTGTATGCCTAGAGACACTATGTGTTATGTTTGTATTGTGAATGTTATTAAAAATTATAGTTACCAAATACTAAGTGTTTATTATGTGCTCCACGTTGCAATAAGTATATTACATGGACTGTTTTATTTGATTCTCAGACACAAACTATGGGAAGTGTCATCCCCATTTTATGGAGTAGAAAACTGAGACTCTATCACATAACCACAAGGTGGCAGAATAGAGCCTTGAATCATGGTATCTCTGGTGTCAAAATTCTTGGTTCTAACAGCTATTTCAATGACTCACTAGTTACTTGTATGATCACCTCTTAATATATTGTTCCCTTCACTTTTAAGGTTTGGTGCTTGACTTGTGATTATTCTGCCCTGAAGTTTGATGCAATCATAAATTTAGGTATAATAAATAATTGCAATTTTGTTCTTAAGCTGTGCATGCATCTCCATTAATCTTAATAAATAATTGAGATGCTTATTAGGATGATCTGAGGTACTCTGTTACTTTTTGAAATGCCAACCTAAGAGCAGTGGAACATTAGATGATATATTAAACATTCTGGAAGTCAAATTCCAAATTGAAAACAATCACATTTTTCTAAGAAACAAAATGACAGTTACTATATTTTTCTCAGCAAATAGGAAATTCCAAATTCTTTCTATTATTATTTATATTACTATGTGTAACATTTTATCCAATAAAAACATTTTTTAAATACACTTTAATACACATTGGAATATACTGGTTGTGACCCTCACCCTGTTTGAAGCACTAAAATAGCTCAGCTAGAAATATATTACATGATCCCATCATTTTCTAAGCTCTGGTTTAGATTTTCAATGAGAGAGGTTAAAAGTTTTAAGAAAGAGTGGTGCTTAAACAAATCTAAGTAATGGAAATGGGGACTTTCTGAATTTACTGACTTTTTCAAACCCCTCATGTGGATTTGAGCGGTAAGGTTGTATTTGTTGGAAAATAGAACCTCGTAGGCCAAATGCCTAATTCACAGCCCAAGTCGCAGTAGGTAAAGAAAAGCTATTAAAGCAGAATGTTGACCAGAATCCTGCTAAATAAACACAGGGTACATGTACAGATCTTCCATCCCCCTCTGCCTGGTATTGAGTTCCACCTACTGGGAGTGCATCGGTTCTCCTTTGAACCACACAGTCATCCTTTAAAAACCTGCATTAAAAGAGCCTTATATATCTTAGTCACACACAATAAAAGAAAAGTTCCTCTGACTTTATACAGAATCAATAGACAATGTCTTCTGAATAAAAGTCAGGGCCGTCTAGGAAATCCAATTTTACCCTCTATTAACTTTCTTTGTATCCTTCTTCATCAAACTCTGTACTTCCAACTATGCCTGTAGGTCTTTCTCAGTCTACAGTACAGTTGCTCTCTTGAAAAATCTGTTTTCAGGTTAGAGGTAGATCAGTACAATGACTGGCTTCAGAACACCCCAAATTTCTGAAAGCAGACAAGTAACAAAGCCCGAGTTCCCTGTAGAGCATGCTGATGGTCATCAGAGGATTGGATTCAAGGCACTACACAGGCAAATGTTTATTGGCTGAAATTCCATGCCTCTTGTCAAGCTGTGGATACAAGCACACCTGTCAGGTTGTCTGTTCTTGTTTGGTCTTTACTGCATGTAGGGTGTCACCAGATCGTGCAAGCTCTGAAAACACTAGAATTGGGCTCCACCATTTTTGTAAAATAATCTCTTTAAAGATTTTATTTACTCACTTTTAGAGAGGGAAAGGGAAGGAGGAAGAGAGAGAGAGAAAGATCAATGTGTAGTTGCCTCTTGAGTGCCCCCTACTGTGGACCTGACCCACAACCCAGGCATGTGCCCTGACTGGGAATTGAACCAGTGATCCTTTGGTTCACAGGCTGGTACTCAATCTACTGAGCCACACCATCCAGGGGAGCTTCCACCATTTATCAATAACAATTTACAGCTGATACACAGCTTTCTAGAAAAGAGTAGGAATTCACTGAAGCCTAACAATGCAGCCCCTGCAAAGGTTTGCCTAAGGACTGGGATCCATGTCATCAGTGAAATTTATGGGAATGCCAGAAAATCCTCTGAGATGCAGCTGCATCCTCTGCAACCTTTCTGGGATCCCACCAATTACTGTTTAATAAGGTCTTTGCAGCTGTAGGCAAGGGCTTTCATGCCTTCCTTACCTCTCTCAGGTATACCTGTATAAATAAAAACAGCTGTTTCTTTATTGTTAGTGTGTTCCCCTGAGAGAGAGGTCTGCAGTGGCTTCTTTGACCTAACTATCTGGCTTTTGGTGAGTATATATGGTTCTTTCATGGGACCTGTTTGCTCAAGTGAATCTAAAGGGGCCAGACACTACTTCCTAGTATCTGAGGTTAAAAAAACAAACAAACTTGTTCTGTCCTGACTGGTGTGGTTCAGTAGGTTGGGCACTGTTCTGCAAACCAAAAGGTTGCCAGTTCAATTCCTGGTCAGGGCACATGCCTGCATTGGAGGCCAGGTCCCTGGTTGGGGGTGTGCGAGAGGCAATCAATTGATGTTTCTCTCTCTCTCTGGAATCAATAAATATATGAAAAATAAAAATATATTCCTCTTCTCTTAGGGAATTTCCTGTAGTGTTGGATTTCCTTACTTAAAAAATAAAGGAGGTCTCAGACTATGTAAAGCAGGCTTCTGAGGTAAAGTCTGGTTTCGGGGAAACATTTAGATGGGAAGAAATGAGAAGCTCTCACTTTATCAAATCACCATGTGTGTTTCACAAGTCTTAAATATCCTCACTGTCTGTTACTCTACCAGGGGTCTTACACTTTTCACAATCAATAATTTGAGTATCAAATTTAAGATCATGAAGTCTTTATTTAATGTGAAAACAGGGGAAGCCAACCGAAGTACCTGTATTAGTTTCCTAGGGTTGTTATAACAATTGCCATAACATTACTACAAACTGGGTGGCTGAGAAAATAGAAATTCATTCTCTCATAGTCCTGGAGGCCAGAAGTCTGAAATCAAAGTTTTAGCAGGGCCATGCTATCTCTGAAGGTTCTAGTGAGAAATGGTTTATGCCTTTGTCTTAGCTTCTGGTGTTGCTGGCCATTGTTGATGTTCCTTGGCTTGTAGACACATCAATCTTGGCCTCAGTCATCACATGGTATTCTCTCTGTGCCTTTGTCTGTCTTCCTTCTTATAAGGACATGAGTTATATTGGGTTTAGGACTCACCTCACTCCAATAAAATCTCATCTTAACTAATTACTTCTTTAATGACCTTTTTTCCAAATAAGATCACAATCTGAGGTTCTGGAAAGGGCACTAATTTTGAAGAGAAGCTATCCTACGCAGTGTACCAACTAAGAGGGTATTATAGCTCTTCATTGAAACACTCCTTAATGCATCAAGTTAACATATTAACTTGTTGCTACTTAGAAGAACATAGACAAGGTAAGTATTAGAAGGGCAAAGGTGGGGACATAGAAAATGTCCAGAACACTGGAAGTCAGTGAAGTAGCCACTAACCACTAGTGACTAAATTTGAATGAGTTAAAATGAAATAAAATTGAAAATTCAATGTCTTGGTGTCATTAGCTACATTTCAAATGCTCACTAGTCACACATGGCTATAATGCAGAAATAGAACATTTTGATTCCTGCACAAAGTCTTTTGGATGGTGCTGGTCTAGAACACATCGTGTACAGGAGCTAAGGTAGAGGGTCTCGGGAAATGTGAAGGTGGGAGAGAGTAGAGTAATGTTGTAGCAGGAGAGGGCACCTCGAAAGGGAGTGAAGGTGAAGTCAAAACATTGCAGTGTTGCCTGGGACAACCCAATTGCCCGATCTGGCTGTCATTTCTTGACGCCCATATTTTGCTTGCAGAGAGCAGGTACTCACTAAATATTTGTTGAGCCATTGAAGGAAAAGCTGAACACTTCAGTCAGGATAGAATGTTACTGAGATTGGCAATGCTGTTTACTAATGGTGATAAATGGTAATAAAAATGCAATAAAATTATTGAATAAAAAATAAAAAATAAAAGTATGATTTTCAAGAAGGTTTCTAGGAGACAGTGCTTTAAGTATTAGCAAATATCCACACTCTTACCTTTTTGTAAAGCATGAAGGCAACTGCTTCTCATGCCTTAGTCTTTTACTAACACCATCTACACTCTGCCCCAAGGTACTAGATTCCCCGGGAAGACAAGCAGCTGCCTTCTCTCTCTTTGAAGGACACATAGAGCGCATTATGTTACTAGTGCCCTTCGCACTTGTGCTGGTTCAACAGTTTCCCTGTCGACTGCCATGAACTGTGCCCTCATACAAAGCCACCAGCCACTATGCCGGTGCGTGCCCAAAGCCCCGTGGCGAATCCCCTCCTGGCAAGTTTTTCTCTCCCTACAAGATGGGAAGAGCAAATTACGATTGGGTTTGGAAGGGATGGGTAACTTGCCTGGTCCCTGGTGTTTGGACAGCCTCCTGGTACACTGACTAGAAGGCTGGCACAGCTCATATCCCAAGCCTGGATTTGCTGTGACCCCTTGTCACATCTCTGTGATAAAGGAGTAAGGAAGGAAATATTCATCAGCTCAGTGAATACTTGGAGTGGCTCCCTGTAGTGGCCTTCCAATACACACACTCACACACGTGTTGATAGATCCATATCTATTGTCATCAATAGATGAGCAGTTTTTCTATAAAGTCCCAAAGCAAGTTTGGAAGACCTTCTTTTAATTTCCCTTATTTATTTCTCTTTGTTCGATTTTGATACAAAGAGGGAAGGAACATCGTGACGTTGGTGTGAAATAGGGGAAGCCAACAGGCACATTCTAAATGAATAAATAATCACTATGTTGCCATCTGCAGGTGTGTTGGGCTGCACACCTTTTATTATTTGGATGCCAGGGGCTGCTGTCGAATGATGTGATGGAAACACTGTGAATGATGAGTAGCATTGCATATTTATCAAATAACCTGTCTAAAGGTAACAAGTCTTCCAGTTTCCTCAACTGGATGATAAAACAAATTCTAAAAATTAAATTCAAAGCATTCAAAATTATATTGATTATATTGGCTAAACAGATTAGCAGTTATCTGGGGTCACAGGTTGGCTAGGGACCGGGATTAACTGCAAAGGGGTGATGTGAGGGTGATGGTGCCGTTCTGTGTCTTGATTGTGGTTTAGTTGCACAGTTATGTATCATTACCAAGACTCCCCAAACTATACACGTAACATAAACAATTTATTGTATAGCAACATCTTCATTAGAAAGTCAACATAACAATTCGAAACCTTCAAACTGCAATTCAAAATTTTCAATATTTAGATTGAGTTAAATAATGAAAATTTTTGAAAGTTGAGTCCTTAAAAATGTTACCATAAGGGACTTTTTTTCAAAATGTATAACTAAATGATAGTTTTCTTCATGAAATATTGTTTAGGTGAAATTGATACCACATGTAGATGGTAGAATCATTAATCCTCTCTGGGTACACAGAAATATACCCTTCTCAGCTCCATTGAAGTTAGTTGTGTTATGGAAACAAGATCCCCTCCTCTGGGGTCTTTTTTTGTCGTGGTTCTTTGCCTGCCATCATCATGTTAGAAACTGTGGCTCTCAATGCCGGAGTTTGGTAAAAAGTAAAGGAACTTTTAATTAAAAGTTATACAGGTTTAAAATAATGGCAGAATTCTACCATTAAATCTCACTCCCTTTAGAAATGAAGATATACCTATAAACACACAGTCCTGCCCTCCCTGCTTTGCCCAGTCAGGCCAGTCTCAAAACATGCCAATTAGAAGTACTGTCCTCCAGAAAAAAAAATACAGAAGTCTGAAGCTCACTTCTCCCAGTTCCTCCCAGTAATCCGTGCTTAGCTGGGCAGGTCTGTCTCGGTTCCCAGTACCATCAACTGTGTTGCCATGATCTCTAGTCCTTAATCCAAAACCACGTGGCACCTCCTCAGGGCCCACCAGCGAGAGTCCTTTCACCCCTTTTGTTTCCTCATGGTCTCCCATAGTCCTTGTTTGTCTCACATTGTCCCCCATAGTCCTGCATTGTCCCCATCCCACATGGTGGCCCACCTTTTTGTTTAAATTCCAGACTGGAACCTCCTCCATAACCCCACCCACAATCGGCTATACCTGCTAACATTCCTCTGTTCTCTGCCTTGCTTGGCTGCTGTAGTTAGTCCAGGCAGGTGTGGCCTGGGTATGGAACGAACCATCTCCAAGCTCGCACTCAGGCACTGTAACCAGGGAGCTGCCTCCCAGCTATACCACAGGTCAAAGTCACGCATCTTTTCCTGGCTCCATACAGGCTATGAAGATAGCCTGCTATTATTGTTATGCAAAATAACTCAATCCCTGTGCTGCTGTTTTTCCCAGCCCCCAAGCTAGGCCTCTCAGCCTATGTCCTGTTAAACCTACACCCTGTTACAGTTGAGGCCTTGTCCGAGTTTCAGGCCAGAATACTCTGAGTGGCATTGACTTGTGCACATGAAAAAGCTCCTGGATGATGCTCCAGCTTTCTACCTCAGCAGTACCAGAACTCGCATGTTGAGATTGCGGTGTTGCAAGAAGATGGGGCTACTCTCAGCCAGGAACACTGACTACTTGGGACAAAACTCCTTTACCAAACTGCACTGGACATGTAGCACAAGCAAAAAACTAACTTTTGTGGTGTTAATCTATTGAGAGTTATGTGTGTGGTGGGGTGGGGGGCAGTTCTTTGTTACTGCAGTATGACATAGCCTGTGCTGACTCATACAACATCCCTAGAAGTTAATGACCATGGGTCCATTTAAAGTTTGTCCCACCGGACAGTCTGGATTTTGACAAACACACTACTCTAGTAGGCATGGTTGGTAAAAGAGGAATTCATACAATGACTTTTTACTTAGTGATTCACACTTGTGAAGAAAGAGACTGGGCAATAAGAACCTGAATAGTCATTTCTGTTGTGTTCTTATTACCTGGGTGTTCTGGGATACTGATACCTTCATTAGAAACAGAATTTACCTGAAGATCCTTGAACTCCAGATTAAAATATATAACTATGAGTCCAGTTCTCCCTTAGTAACATAGAACATATAAAACAGAGCACAGAGTTTATGAACTAACCTAGGATACAAGTTGAAACTCACTTGTTTGTCCTTTTATTGCAGTCTGTGCATCAATGAATCTTACTTCTACCACTGCTTGATTACCTTTTACTATTTTATCGTATATCTGTAACAGATAGGGACCAGTTTCTTACTAAAACATGAGTTTTTTTGCCCTGTTGATATCATTGCCTTATGTTTTACTCCATAGAGTTTAACTGTGTCAGCTGATGAAATCTCTTTAGCATGACTCAAATCCACATTATTGTTAATAAATATTTTAATGTTTTAAAAGAATTTATTTTGAAAGAGACACTGGCATTTTTGGAATATAACTAAAGAACCAGCTTAACAAATCACTACTAGTAGTAACTCATAGTAAACCCAGTAAAAAAATGTATTTTTCAGAGGGACACAGAGAAATACATAGTGAGTTTCCTGGAAATAAAAGGATAGAAAAAGATGAAGTTAAGGCAGTCAAGTGAAGAAAAAAACTTTTCTAATAAGTAAGAAAACAGTTTTGTAGGTCCATGCTGTTGATAAAGGAACACATTATATGATGGAATTGTTCTGTTTTTGTCTTAGAAAGAGAAGCAGGAAAAGAGACGGAGGAGAAACTTTTTTCTCCTCACTGAATCCCTTTGCATTTTGGGTAAGATGCTGAACACTATGTAATGATTTAAAAAGCCCATGACAACTAAGGCTTTATCTTGCCAAGAAGTCAAAGCCATTGTTTGGAACAGGAGAATGACTAAAAGGCATGAAACGTGCAGTGCTTTTCCCCTCGATCCCTTCACTGTTACAGAGATACAGGACATCTGCGTCTATGCGTATTTATTTTTATATCCCTTCTTCTCACACAAGATCTTGAAATAAAGATTTGGGATGCATTCAAGTGGACAAACCTCCAGAACTCTTGCTTTAATGTATTCTTGTGGTGTTGCACCCTATTCAAATGGTCACATTCATGCAGTTTCACTGAAACACATTTACAACAATCACTGATTTAGAGTTTCTCTCTTGGTGCTTAAATATCATGTTATTAATATTGCCTACTACCCAATAATCTATTTCACTAATAGTGAATTTTTACAAATTTGTCTTAAGTTGTATGATCTTAAGCATAGTATATTCAGGGGTCAGAGTGAATTGTGCAGTGGCTGGGAGACAAGGAGGGTGATCATTGTATGGTCTTCTTCAAAGTCAAGGCAAGAGTTTGTTTGTTTGTTTTGTTAAAGAATCCACAGTTTGCACAGCAAAGAAAAAAGTGAGAAAGTTGTTAGGACCTGTGGATAGAGGTGGGTGAGGGGGTGCTAAAGGAACTTTCTCCAACTGTATAAGAATTTAGCTGCAGCAAACAAACAAACAAACAAACAAACAAAACCCAATCAAAAACGGATTTTTAATATTTTATCAAGATTTGAGAGAAAGAGACCCTCGAAAGTTTCAAGGTAAGAGAAAACTGATTTGAGGCAAATGTAAATAGTTAATAATCTAAGCTTGAAAAAAACAATTGGTGTTTTTAAAGTTAAGTCTTTTTTATCATTCTAGTTAAGTATATTCAGGAAAGTTATAAAGGGGTTTCTAGGCTTGCTTTGTTAAATTAATTAAGCAAGGAGGCGATTAGACTGAGGTGTCTTTAATGCATAAACGGCCTACATAAGCTAACCTAAACTTAAGTCTGTAAATGCCTCAAGGTTAAGAAATTGAAACCTAGGGACAGCCAATCACAAATGGCCAACTAGACTTTCCCAAAGCAAATAAGGCAACCATTTAAGCTATAGCCAATCAAATAATTGCTTTGCTTTTCCCTCTTCTCTTAAAGGTCTTTCTTCAGTTGGTGGTGTACTTATAACCATTTATTGTCTGGCACTGCTTAATTTTTGCTCAAACTTTTTATCTTTAAAATATACTTCAGTTTGTCTTTTTAACAACTTATAACCCAGTTCCCCAGTCTAATTTTTCTAAGAAGCTCTTAAATTGGTTAACTGAATTCTTCTAATAAGGATTTCTCCTAACCTTGGTGTTGGGGGAGAAACACTCATGGCTCCTAAATTTATAGAGTGAAATACATGTTTTGAGTTTCAGGATATTTTGTTAAGTCTCACATGCAGAGTTTTAGATTACATTTCTTACATATTGTGCTTCTGTGTTCATTTTATTCAGCCTGGAAAATAGTGACTTGTTTTTAGTCTAATAAAAGAAAAGGATAAGGAATATTGATCAGGGTTGGACAATCATGTGGGAACCTCCTTTAGCCTCTTTTTGTCAACTAATTCTTAGTCAGCTTCTTACCCACTTTTTGTTTCCCTCCTGTGCCCAAGGTTTTTAATCTCCCTTCCTTCCCCCTTACCGCCCACATTTCAGGTTGACTCTACAATGGGAGAATTCTGTTGTCTCTCTTTACCATATTCCACAGCAAGTATACTGGACTTTTTCATTTAGGGTTTTACTTTTAATCACTATGAAGAAATAGAAACACAAAAATAGTAAATGTTGAGAAAGCACAGCATCTCCAATCTTATAGTGTTTATTCCTGGTCTATTTAGTCTTACACATGACTTCTTTGATGCAATTACAGAAGCATCCAGTGTTGGAAGTCTTTTGATGGTCTTCCAAGTCTGCCTATCTAGGCTGAATGTGAGATGAAGCTGCTCAGTTTTAGCCCTAGAGAGATGTGGGTTGACACCATTCCAGAGCCTGGTAAGAATCTCAGTCCTTTTCAGAAGCTGTATCCCCATTTTCGTATCCATTCTGTTCATCTGCTCTACTCTGTGACCAGGGCCCTTGTGGGGTTGGCTTCTAAGGATTTCAGCCATTCTTACAGCCTTTGCTGATGTCTCTTTGCACCCCTGGGAGATTTCCCTAGCTAAGAGCTGAGGAAGGCCCTGGTCCTTTTGCTTATCACCCATTGCCTCCTCCTCTTTCCTTCTCCTCCTCTTTTTTTCTTCTCTTTATTTTTCCATGCCAGAATAACTTCTAGCCATGGGGAAACTAAAGTAATATAAATGTGCCTGCATCTATTTCTTCAAGTTGCTGTTTAAGTTCAGCTCATATATGAATGAAATACATGGTGCTAGAAAAGAGTTAAGGTGTGTTCTAAAATGCAGTGGGCTCCTATGAAGTCACTGATTAATATAATTAAAAACCTGAGTTAATTGCAGTACTTTCCATTAGCCTTCATTGTATATGTACTTGCCAAGGGCCAGACTACCCATCCCCACGGGGCTCTGGTTGCCTGTTTATCCAAGTGAGATGGCTGCTTTCAAAACCGAACCTTTCATCAATCCCCTATTAATTAGCTAAATGCCGTATCGGATTATGCATTCATGCCTGCCAGCTCAGCCTGAGCATCGGGAGAGCAGAGCTCACGGTCCTCTTGGCTCATCCTCCAGCCTGGTCATTGGTATTCCAGGACAAGTCAGCTTACTGTAATTTGAAATTGGTCTGCCATCCCATTAGGAATCTGCCCGATCAATACCAAGTGAATTAAAGTTTCAGTGATCTGATTAACTCCCCATTATTTTCTACCCTGGCTGATTTAGAATGCATGATGAGACAATATTCCAGTTTCTTTGCTTTATCCCAGTTTAAGTGAAATATAGACATCTAAGGAAGCAGTGCCGTTGCATTTGATTTGGCTTGGCTGAAATAAAGTCAAACACCATGAGTATCTCCCTCATCCAGACAGTCTTAAGTGACTGAGGGCTGTCTCCGGCACACTGAGGGAGGAGCTGTGAGTGGCAAGGGGAAGAAGTAGGTGGGAGCACTCAATGTTCATCTCTCTTCTTTTCGGCTCTCTTTTCTGAATGGGCTCCTATAAGGTGTTTAACAGGATGGTTTAGTTATTTGTCATATGATTGACATTAGCAGCTTTGTGACTGACACTCTGTGTCATGTGGTTGGAAGGCAGACTATAATTATCTCCCAGAGGCACAACAGGTTTATGACAATAGGATAACTGAATGTTTTATCTTGATGACTGAGAACAAGCACTATAGCCAATAAGGCCAGGGCCAAGTGCTTGCTGCCTTTAGGGAAAATGATTGGTACCCTTGGGGAGTGAATTTGGCCTCCTGGGCAGAAGGACTATTTTCATGCCCTGGCTCAGGGCTTTAGAGAAATCTGAATACACCCCAGTAAGTCAGTGTGTAGCTAGCTCCAAGAGGCTCAGAATTCAAACTAGTAGAAAGCACAACATCTGAAATAATGCAAACAATGGAACTACTTTCTCATATGTTTAAATTCACTTGGCCAAGCATTTTCTGGTAGAGTTTTTAAAAATAATTCACCATTATTTTTTTAGTATTTTTATTGTTCTATTATAGTTGTCCCAATGTTCCCCTTTTGCTCTCCTCTGACCCCCAAACCCTCTCCCCGACTCTGACAGTCAATCCCCACCCTTTCGTCCATGTCCATGGGTCATTCATACCTGCTCCTTAACTAGACCCTTTCCCTTATTTCCCCTCTTACCCACCTTCCCCTCCCCTCTGGTCGTTGTCAGTCTGTCCTTGTTTTCATGTCTCTGGTTCTATTTTTTATTTTGTTAAGTGTGGAATTTTTAATGGGATTATCAATTACTTTAATATTGTCTAAATGCTTTAAAATAAAAGCAGTATACTTTTAAAATAAATCTGAGTTATAGTAATGTAGCATGATATTTCTTTCCACTGGTGATCCAAAAAGGATTCAAAATGACTTTTATATGATTATAAATGATAACTCAATTTATATGGCCTACACTATTATCCCATCTTCCTCTTAGAAATTACTTAGTAATTTAGAATATTATATGTCCATGGATGAAGACATTTGAACAGAGGATGTAATATGATCTGCTAGCTAGTTATGTAAACACCTAGACTGGAAATATAGATGTATAGACGTGGAGCAAATTGCCATTGACAGATGTTAGCTTGGTGAGAGGTTTGGTCAGCCTAAGGTCTTCTGTACTACACTGCTCTTCCCCACTATTGATCATTACTTAACTGAACATTTCTAAATATCTTTTGTGTTTTGTCTTCCAATTATGGTTCATGCAAGCCAAGTAGAGCAAAATTATCACCAGCATTTAAAAAGGGAAATAAGGTTTAAAATATCCCACATTAAAACAAAGAAGAGATTATTCATCCTGGGTTTGAATCCTGACGTTTACAGCTAGATTAATTTATTTGTCTCTTTAAGCCAAGGTTTTTTACCTCAATAAAATGAAAATAAGTACTGTAAACCTTATAGAATAGTTTTACAGATTAAATACAGTAATATATGTGAAGTATTTAGTGCATAATAAGTGCTCAAAGTTTGTTAGCTTTCTTTTCTTTTCCACCACATGTTCAAAAAAATCTGTGAGAACATTTTTTCATGCCAATCTCTACTTTAAAATGTTCTATTTAGGAATCTTAAATTGAAAAGAAAAAGTAGTATCAGGATAAATGAATTGCATCAGATATATTTTATGCAATGGTTTAATTGGAAAATTATTTGGATATTGCCAGTGTTCTGAAATGTCTCAAATTTCTCACCTGGGAACAATTGAAGTTACATAAAGAAATGATTCAAACTGTATGTGAAAGTAGAATGACCAAAAGCTCTAACTGATTATGAATTCAAAGCCAACACAGAGCCTCTCTGGTAGAAGAAAAGACCTGCAGCAGGGCTCACATGCTCTGGGCCTAGCAGGATCATTTTCAGATATTTCTTTCTTATCTTCACAATAGACTTAGTCTTTTCTTGGTTTTGATTATGCATTTCTTTTCACGTAGATTGAAGTCCAAAATTATTCCATTGCATTTCTGGTCAATTAAAACTCTCAAGTGTTTATCATGTCTACTTCTGTGTTTTGTGTGTGTGATTATTTTTTAACATGTAAAATATAATACTTTCTCCAAATAAATATTATTATGTTGATTGCAGGCAATCACTCCAGTTTGTTAACACCTTTTTAGATATTTATTGAATCATACACATAATTAATTACCTTTCCAGCTTAGGGTTCTTTGGTCACTAATAGAACATTGCACACAACAGCACTAACATTCATCCTGATTTCAATCTTGAAATCCACACCCTTGGTCATGGGGCTGAATAAATACCCACTTGTGCTAGCATCCAGCCCACATCTGTCTATACTAGTCCTGTTGCTGCTAATGCTACAACTGTACTGAATATCTTCCAATAGTCTCTTTATACCTTACCTGTTTCCACCCTACTTTGTGTCCTGGGTGGCTAACCTATATGGACCACACCAATGGACTCCCAGTTCTCTAGCTTCTAATTGGGTTCAGACCTTCCTGGGTGCTAGCTGAAGATAGAGGATAGGAAGAGGAGTGAAGTCAGAGTGTTTTCTCCCAGCTCCTTCCCTGACAAATTCCCATTCATGTCCATGGCTCCTATAGGGAGACTTCATGCATTTCATCATTATTACACATTTTGTGGACTATGAGATAACACGGACAGTTACCTTAAATATACAGCTATTACATTAATATCAATGTAATATGTCTATTAAAATATCAATGTTTATG
>PVJI01025408.1:0-20506 GCA_004026765.1 Micronycteris hirsuta | reverse complement strand
TATCCAGCAAAGTTTTCATTTAGAATGGAAGGGCAGATAAAGTGCTTCTCAGATAAGGTCAAGTTCAAGGAGTTCATCACCACCCAGCCTTTATTGTATGAAATGTTAAAGGGAGTTATATAAGGTATGGAGGAATATCAACAGGGGAGTGGTAGGGGGAGAGGGTGGGAATGGGGCACAGAACAAGTAGCATAAATGGGATGTAGACAACAGACAGGGGGAGGTTAAGAATAGTACAGGAAGTGCAGAAGCAGAAGGACTTATGTGTATGACCTATGGACAAAACTAAAGGGTGGGGAAAGGGTGGGGTAAGGGAGTGGGGGACAAGAAGGGGGGAATAGTGGGACGACTGTAACAGCATAATCAATAAAATATAGTTTAAAAAAAGAACAGTATAGGAAATGGAAAGGCCAAAGAACGTATATGTATGACCCATGGACATGAACTAAGGGGGGGGGGATGCTGGCGGGGGAGTGCAGGGAAGAGGAGAATAAAGGTGAGGAAAAATGAGAGAACTGTAATAGTATGATCAATAAAATATACTTTAAAAAGTAAAGGGACTTATTTAAGAAAAAGAAGGTGATCAAAACTATGAACAGTAAAATGACAACAAACTCAAAACTATCAACAACCAAACCTAAAAAAGCAAAAACAAAAATCAACTAAGGAAACAACTAGAACAGGAACAGAATTGTAGATATGGATATCATATGGAGCATTATCAGTGGGGAGGGGGAAAGGGGAGAATGGGGTAAAGATACAGGGATTAAGAAGCATAAATTATAGGCACAAAATAAACAGGGGGAGGTTAATAGTACAGGAAATGGAGAAGCCAAAGAACTTATATGCATGACCCATGGACATGAACTAAAGGGGGGATTCCTGGAAGGAATGGGGGCATCAAGCTGAGGGGAGCAAACAGGGAAAATTGGGACAACTTTAATAGCATAACCAATAAAATATACTTTAAAAAGAAGAAATGAATGAGACAGAGGTTTTATCTATGGTCAGGAAATCAGTTTAGAGATACTAAATGAAGGGAACAATTAAACGGAGACTAGTTTGTACACAGAAATGGAGAGATTTTCTCCAGTCTTTTTTTCACATAGCCAGCTTTACTTGCCCTTAAGGTACAAGTTTAACCATCAATTTTTGGGAAAGTATTCCCTGAAATTCCTGGGTCTTCCATGTATGAAGTTGAACCATATGAAATAGTGGTTTATAAAAATGGTCAAATACTGGCAATATGTGCAACCTAATACTTCAACCTTAAGGTATCATACACCTTATTTAACTGAGTTACAAAGGACCTGTTCACTTGTTAATGTCCTGGTTTTTTTCTAAACGATTTTTTATTCTTTTATTTTCTTTATAATCATTTTTAAACTAATGTTTGCATACAGTTGCCTCCCATTTCCCAATCACCACTTTCCCCCACTCCACCCACACACACTTCCCACCCTCAATCCTACCCCTCTTTGGCTTTATCCATAGGTGATTTATACATGTTTCTGAAAACCCTTCCCCCTTTCCCCCTAATTATCCCCTCCCACCTCTCTCTGGTTACTGTCAGTTTGTTCTTAATTTCAACGTCTCTAGGTGTATTTTGCTTGCTTGTTTGTTTTGTTGATTAGGTTCCACTTACAGGTCAGATCATATGGTATCTGTCTTTCACAACCTGGCTTATTTCACTTATCATAATGCTCTCCAGATCCATCCATGCTGTCTTGAAGGGTACGAGCTCCTTCTTTCTTTCTGCTGCTTAGTATAAAATCGTGTAAATGTACCACAGGTTTTTGATCCACTCATTTACTGATGGGCACCTAGGCTGCTTCTAGCACTTGGCTATTGTAAATTGTGCTTCTATGAACATTGGGTTCCGTAGGTTATTTTGAATGAGTGTTTCAGGATTCTTAGGGTATAATCCCAGCTGTGGAATTGCTGGGTCAAAAGGCAGTTCCATTTTTAGTTTTTTGAGGAAATTCCATACTGTTTTTCACAGTGGCTTCACCAGTCTGCATTCCCACCAACAATGTACTAGGATTCCATTTTCTCCACAACCTCACCAGCACTTATTATTTGTTGATTTGGTTATGATGGCCATTCTGACCAGTGTGATGTGGTATCTCATTGTGGCTTCAATTTGCATCTCTCTGATGGCTAGTGATGCTGAGCATCCTTTAAAATGTCTCTGTGCCCTCTGTATGTCCTCCTTGGAGAAGTGTCTGTTCAGGTCCTTTGCCCATTTTTTAAATTAGATCGTTTGTCTTCCTGCAGTGGAGTCGTGTGAGTTCTTTATATATTTTGGAGCTCAAACCCTTCTCTGAGATATCATTGGCAAATATATTTTCCCATACAGTTGGCTCCCTTTTCATTTTCCTAATGTTTTCTTTAGCCATGCAGAAGCCTTTCATTTTGAAGAAGTACCTTTTCTTTATTCTTTCCTTTTTGTCCCTTGTTCTAGGGGACATATTGGTAAAAATATTGCTGTGTGGGATATCTGAGATTTTTCCGCCTATAATCTACTCTAGGACTTTTATGGCATCACGACTTATATTTAAGTCTTTTATCCATGAGTTTATTTTTGTGTATAGTATAAGTTGGTGGTCAAGTTTCTTTCTTTTTTTTTTTTTGCATGTAGCTGTCCAGATTTCCCAACACCATTCATGAAAAGGCTATTTTTACTCCATTGTATGCTTCCGCCTTCTTTGTCAAATATTAATTGACCATAGATACTTGGGTTTATTTCTGGGCTCTCTATTCTGTTCCACTGATCTATGTGTCTGTTCTTATGCCAATACCAGACAGTTTTGATTACCATGGCCTTGTAATATAGTTTGATGACAGGTATGGTGATCCCTCCTACTTTGTTCTTCTTTCTCAAAATTGCTGCGCCTATTCAGGGTCATTTATGGCTTCATATACATTTTTGAAATGTTTGTTCTATGCCTGGAAATATGTCATTGGTCTTTTAATAGGGATTGTGTTGAATCTATAAATTGCTTTGGTATTATGGACATTTAGATGATGTTAATTCTTCCAATCCATTAACGTGGTATGTGCTTCCATTTATTTGTATCTTCCTTAATTTCTTTCTTTAGTGTTGTGTAGTTTTCTGACTATAGGTCTTTTACCTCCTTGGTTAGTTTTATTCCTAGGTAATTCATTTTCCTTTTTGCTATAGGAAATGGTTTTGTTTTTTTCCTGATTTCTGTTTCTGATATCTTGTTGTTGGTATATAAAATTGTCTTCAATTTCTGAATTTTGACTTTGTATTCCGCTGTTTTGGCAAATTCACTTATTAGGTTGAGTAGTTTTTTGGTTGAGTCTATAGGGATTTCTATATACACTATCATGTCATCTGCAAACAATGACAGTTTTACTTCCTCCTTTCCAATTTGGATGCTTTTTATTCCTTCTTCTTGTCTGATTGCTACGGCTAGCACTTCCAATACTATGTAGAATAGAAGTGATGAAAGAGGACATCCTGATCTTGTTCCTAATCTTAGTGGGAAAGCTTTTAGTTTTTGCCCATTGAGTATGATGCTGGTTGTAGGTCTCTCATATATGGCCTTTATTATACTAAGGAATGCTCCCTCTATTCCCACTTTGCTGAGTGTTTTATCATAAATGGGTGCTGTACCTTATCAAATGTTCTTTCCACATCTATTGATATGATCATGTGATTTTTCTCTTTTTTTTATGTGATGTATTATGTTTATTGATTTGCGAATATTGTACCATCCTTGTACCCCTGGGATGAATCCCACTTAATCATGGTGTATGATCTTTTTGATGTATTGCTGGATGTGGTTTGCTAGTACTCCATTGAGAACTTCATCACCTATGTTCATCGGTGATACTGACCTGTAGCTTTCTTTCTTTATTGTGTCTTTGTTTGTTTGGGGGATTAGGATAATGCTGGCCTCATAAAAAGAGTATAGGAGTCTTCCCTCTTCTTGGATTTTTTGGAATAGTCTGAAAAGTATAACATTCAGGTATTCCTTAAATGTTTTGTGAAATTATCCCTTGAAACCATCTATTTCAGGGCTTTTGTGTGACAAGAGTTTTTTGACTACTGCTTCAATTTCATCAGCTCTTATCCATCTGTTCAGGCTTTTCGCTTCTTCTTCATTCAGTTTTAGGAGATTATATTTTTCCAGAAGTTTGTCCATTTTGCCTAGATTTTCAAATTTCTTGGCATATAATTCTTCCTAGTAATTTTTTTTACAATGTTTGGTATTTCTGTGGTACCAGTTGTAATCTCTTTTCTTTCATTTCTCACTTTATTTATTTGGGTCCTCTCTCTTTTTTTTTTTTTTTTTCATGATAAGTCTGCTTAAAGGGTTATTCATTTTCTTTATCTTTTCAAAGAACCATCTCCTGGATTCATTGATCCTTAGAATTGTTCCTTTATTCTCTATATTGTTTAATTCTGCTTTTATCTTGGTTATTTCCTTCCCTCTCCTTGCTCTGGGCTTTCTTTCTTGTTTTTCCTCCAGTTCCTGTAGATGTAGGGTTAGGTTGTTTATTTGAAATGTTTCTATCTTTTTAGGTAGGCCTGTATTGCTATGAACTTCCCTCTCAGGACTGCCTTTACTGTGTCCCATAAGTTTTGAACTGTTGTGAGCTCATTTTCACTTGTTGCCAGAATTTTTTTTTATTTCTCCCTTGATCTCATTCTTAACCCATTCATTGTTTAATAGCATGATATTCAGTCTCTATGAGTTTGAGTGTTTTTGAGTTTTTTCCTTGAGGTTGGTTTCTAGTTTCATGCCCTTGTGGTTGGAGAAAATGCTTGATATGATTTCAATTTTCTTGAAATTGTTGAGGCTTGTTTTGTGTCCGATCATATGGTCTATTTTTGAAAACGTTCCATGTGCATTTGAAAAGAATGTGTATTTAGCTTCTTTGGGGTGAAAGGCTCTATATATATCAGTTAAGTCCATTTGATCTAGGGCATTGTTCAATGCCACAATATCTGTGTTGATATTTTGTTTGGAAGATCTGTCCATTCTTGACAGTGGAATGTTAAAATCCCCTACCATAATTGTGTTTCTGTCAATATCTTTCTTGAACTCCTCCAAGATTTTCTTTATGTATTTGGGTGCTCCTGTGTTGGGTCCATATACATTTACAATGTTTATGTTTTCTTGGTGGATTCTTTTTGTGAGTATTATGAAATGTCCTTCTGGGTCTCTCTTTATGGCCCTTTTTTTAAAGTCTACTTTGTCTGATATGAGTATTGCTACCCTGGCTTTTTTTTTTTTCCTGTCTGTTTGCTTGGAAAATTTGTTTCCAGTCCTTCACTTTGAGTCTGTGTAGGTCTTTTGTCATGAGGTGGGTCTATTGTGGGCAGCATATGTGTGGGTCGTGTTTTCTTATTCATTCAGCTAGTCTGTGTCTTTTGATTGGAGTAGTTAATCCATTTACATTTAACGTTATTATTGATAGATACTTATTCATTGCCATTTTTTCGTACCTGTGTTCCTCTCTCTCTCTCCTTTCCTTCCTTTCCTTAAATCAGTCCCTTTAGAATCTCTTGCAGAGCTGGTTTGGTGGAGGTATATTCTTTTAGACTTCTTTTGTCTGGGAAGCTCCTTATTTGGCCTTCTATCTTGATTGAGAGCCTTGGTGGGTAAAATAGCCTTTGTTGCAGGCCTCTGGTTCTCATTATTTGGAATATTTCTTACCATTCCCTTCTGGCTTGGAGCGTTTCCATTGAGAAGTCAGCTGCTAACCTTATCGGGGCTCCCTTGTATTTTACTTTGTTTCTCCCTTGCTGCCTTTAAGATTCTCTCTTCGTCTTGGAATTTTGCCATTGTAATAACGATGTGCCTTGAAGTGGGCCTCTTTGGGTTCCTCTTGATTGGGACTCTCTGTGTTTCCTGGATTTATGTGATTTTTTTCTGTCACCAGATTAGGGAAGATTTCCATCATTACTTTTTTGGACAGGTTTTCTATCCCTTGCTCTTCTTCTTCTCCTTCTGGTATCCCTATTATATGGATATTATTATGTTTCATGTTGTCCTGAATTTCCCTTAATACTTCTTCATTCTTTCTGAGCCTCTTTTCCTTTTCTTAATCTTTCTCGGTGTTTTTTTCTACCTTGTCCTCCAGCTTGCTGATCTGATCCTCTGTTTCATCGAGGCTGCTTTCATTCCTTCTACTGTGTTCTTCAGTTCAGAAATTGTATTCTTCATTTCCTCTTGGCCCTTGTTGATAGTTTCTATTTCCTTTGTCATGCTGATATAGTTTGCAGTGTGTGCATTTTAGTTTCCCTGTAGTTTCTGGTAATTCTCTGTGAGCTCATTGAGCTTCCTAATAACCAATGCTTTGAACTCAATATCTGACAGTTGACTTGCCTCTGTTTCATTGATCATTCTTTCTGGGGCTTCCTCCTTTCATTTGGGGATTGTTTCTTTGTCTTCCCATTGTTCGTGAGACTCTTCTTGTTAGCCTCTGTTTCTTAAATTGATTTGTTCTGACTCCCTGGGTTTATGGTATGAACTTCTATGGTAGAATACCTGTGAATTCAGTGGTGCAGTCTCCTTAATCTCCTGAGCTCGCTGGTCTTAGACTGTCGTTTATGTTGGCTCTTTGTATGTCTTTGGGTTTTGGTTGTTGTTGGGTCTTTCTTTGCTGGGTCCTTTCCTCCACGCCTTGTATTCTGTTGTGCAGGTGTGGACAGGTTGTTTTGAAGCTGATTCTTCTCTGTGAACAAGGTTTTGAGGCTTCTCTATCACTCTTGTTCAGTTGTTTGTTGTGGGTAATTTCTCCACCAATTGGTTGTATTTCCAGGTCGGTCCTGGATTGAGGTTAGTGTGGGTTCCACTTCCTCCTTCATCTTCTTCCTTTGTTTTCTGTTAGTAGTTCCTTTTTTGGTGCATTTCCTCTTCTAGCAGGTGTGCTGCTGTTCACTGCTCCCACCTTGCAAGTTCTCTGGAGTAGCAAAGTGAAATTTGTCTCACTGTCTCTGTTTTTTGGGATGACCCCTGTTTGGGTCTACCTCTGGTCTTTTCACAGCTCCATGTTTTAATGTCTCACCTGTGGGGAAAGAAAATAGAAAAAAAGGGGAAGGAGGAAGGGAGAAGTAATTAAAAAAAAGGAAAGGAAGGAAGGAGGAATACAAAAGAAAGAAGGAAAGAAAGGAAGAAGGAATTAAAAGAAAAAATTTTAAATTAAAAAAATAATAAAAATAAATAAGTAAAAGAAGGAAGGAACAAGGAATAATAAAGGAAAGGGAGGAAGAAGGACAGAAAAGAAGAAGGAATTGAAAAAAAAAGCCTTCTGCTGGCTTTAAACCAATCAGGCCTGTTCTTCTGGTCTTCCTGGTTGCGTCAGGCTGGGAAGGTATTGGTTTTGCTTTTCTCCCTTCCTGAGATGCATTCTTTGCTGTTGTCCAGCCTCCAGCCCCATTCCTAAGTGCCCTTCTGTGCCCAGCCTAGGCCTTTAGTCCACTGGTTATGCTGTCTTGAGGTGGACCAATTAGGGGCAATTCACACACCGCCTTCTTGCTCTTTGCTGGCCTAGATGCTAGGGACTCTCAGCGCCCCTTCCAGGTAGTTAACCCCCCCACTGAGTCAAGTCTTTCTGTGGAGTGCAGCTCCCCTCTGCGGGGTACTTCTGCCTATCTCCTATAGAGCTAGTCAGCCCTACAGGGCTCCGGGCACAGGGGCTAGGTGGGAGGTGCTTTGTCCCCGGCGCCCCAGGCATGAGCTCCACTCTACTATGTTCTTTAATTCAGAAGTTGTATTCTTAATTTCCTCTTGGCCCTTGTTGATTGTTTCTATTTCCTTCTTTATGCTGATATAGTTTGAAGTAAGTTCCTCAAAGTTTCCCTGTAGTTTGGTAATTTGCATTGGACTCATTGAGCTTTTTTATAACCATTATTTTGAACTCTATCTGATAGTCGACTTGCCACTATTTCATTTAGTATTCTTTCTGAGGATTCTTTTGATTGGGGGTTGTTTCTTTGTCTTCCCATAATTTGTGGGACACTTCTTCTTTCTCGTGCTTCTTAAATTGATCTATTTTGACTTTCTGACTTCGTGGTGTAAACTTCTATGGTAGTAGGCCTGTGAGATTCAATGGTGCAGTCTCCTTGATCACCTGAACTTGATGCTCTTGGGATGCCCATTATGCCATTTATGATGGTTCTGTGGATATTATTGTGTTTTGATTGCTGTTAGGTCTTTCTTTGGTGGGTCCTTCCCTCCAGCTGGTTGACTGAGGGTCACTCCACCCACTGTGTCTTGTGTGCTGGTTTGCAGGTGCAGACAAATTGTGCTGAAGATGGTTCTTCTGTCTGTCTGAAGTTATTGCTCAGTTAATAACTTCTCTCTGGCAATTGCTCAGGTGTTTGTTCTGGATGGTTTCTCCACAATTGACTTGTAATTCCAGATTGGCCCCAGGAGGAGGTTAGTGTGGCTTCCATTCACTCCTCCGCCATCTTCTGTCATTTAATGTCCTGGCTTTGACTGAGATCTCTATGACTCGTGTACTTCTAGTTAGTAAACTTTACTAGATATTTGTTAAATGGATGAATGAATTAACTCTAGTGTTTATTAGTCTATTTAAGTTTTAACCTTATTTTTATTAAAATATTAATTTAGAAATAAGACTACCCAGAAAAGTTTGCATTGATACCAAATCACTAAAGTAACAGAATTCTAATTCAATTGGGAGCAACTGTAGGACTCTCACTTGAGATCCTTGAATGGGCAGTATTGACTTCTACTAGGCAAGAGAGAGGGAAATAATTTAGATAGAAATCAGTCCCGCTTAGCAAAGAATGGCCTATAATGTATAATTACTCTCCAGAAAAGAGTTCTGCCACTCTTAGTTCTGCCACTGTAGCAATTCTTAATTTATGTTTTCTTTTAATTGTCCTTAATTAAGTCTAGACCAGGTGTGTCAAACTCATTTTCACTGGGAGCCACATCAACCTTGTGGTTGCCTTCAAATGGTCAAATGTAATTTCAACTCCTTAACAGTTAAGGAGTGCTTACATTTATACAGTCCTAAAATTATTTCAGCCCTTTGAAGGTGACTGTGAGGCTGATGTGGCCCCTGGTGAAAATGAGTTTGACACCCTGGTAGACCAATGCTTCTCACACTTTAATGTGTATACAAATCACCTGTGAAAATATTCAATGTTAAAAAACAGACTCTGATTTAATGTATCGGCTAAGATTCTGTATACTTAACAAGCTTCCAGATGATGTCCACGCTGCTTGGTGCTCAGACCATACTCTGAGTAGCAAAAAGGTAGAGAATCTACAAGGTCTGTCCAGAAAAAGTCCAGGCATTGTTAATATAATGAGAGTGGTTTGTGCAACATCAATGTAACCTGGAAGCCAAGGAGAGTGGACCCGAATGCACAGGTGCAAACAATGTCAGCTTCACTGTACTAGTCAGTGGAGGCAATAGGTGCCCTTGAGTGAGAATGTGTACTGTGTGGCCACTGCATTCAAAATGACTGACTGAGCAGAGCAACAATTCTGCATCAAATTTTGCGTGAAGCTTGAACATTCCTCTGCAGAAACTATTTAGTTGATTCAGAAGGCTGCAACTATGGGCAACTGGTGATTGGTGTCTTTATCAGCACAATGTGCCTGCTCATGCATGATGTCTTTATGTATAGAGTTTTTTTGGTGAGACATCAAATCACCCAGTTGACTTAGCCCCCATACAGCCCAGATTTGGCATCCTGTTACTTCTGGTTTTTCCCAAAACTAAAATCACCTTTGAAAGGGAAGAGATTTTAGACCATCGATGAGATTTGGGAAAATATGACAGGGCAGCTGATGGTGATTAGGAGAACTGTGTGAGGTTCCAAGGTGCCTACTTTGAAGGGGTCTGAGGTTCCATTGTCCTGTGTACATTGTTTCCTGTATCTTGTATCTTCTTCAATAAATGTCTCTACTTTTCCCATTACATGGCTGGATACCTTCTGGGATGACCTTGTACATTTGGAAGCAGAAGAAGATGGCTCCTTTGCTCCTATTTTCTTAGTGTCTAAGTTATTCAGATTCAGGTTTAACAAAACATTGTTGGACACATGTTAGGTATATATAGGCTGGGCTTTATACTAAGAGATTTCATTTACCTCCCTTGTGTGCTTATTACTTTGGGGTTTTTCATTTGAAAGTGACCTTACAGTCTGGCCTGGGTGGTATTAATCTTTCCTGTCACTCATCTGCTTGTCACGTTTATATTAACTTCGTAATATGTTATATGCACTACACCAAACAATGATTTGAAATTAAAACCAGACCCATGGGTTTGTAATGGGTAGTGAATGTAACCATGGAGGTGATTATAAGTACAGATAAAGAGTTTGGGCTTTGTAGTTCTTCAGAGTTCATCAAAATTTGGGTAGGTGAAATATATGTTAGATGAAGTTGGTCAGAGGCCATTACATGAGAAACAAATTGCAGAGTGAGCACAGGGCACAGTGTGTTGTGAATCAATGGAATTTACATCAGAATTAATTGGTCATGTATATAATGACGTGCAAAATCATTACTGTGCTAAGTATTAATTAGGCCTCACTGATAAATCCATTTACCCTAATGACAGTAATGATCCTTTCTGGAGTAGGATAGGTAATGAGTGGTCTGAGGGACACATCTGATACACTGTGCCACAAGAAATAACCTGACTTCATGACAATTATTTGGCAAGACCCTTGCCCTCAGAGTGCTACGCAGCAGGACAGAGAAATAGATTAGAAAGACCTCCATCATACCAGTTGACTTTTTTCTTTATTTTTATTGTTGACACTGTTGCAGATGTCCCTATTTCCCCTTTGCCCCCTCTTCCCAACCCCTACCCCCTTTCCCTCTGGCCATCAACACACGGTTGTGTCTATGGGCTATGCATACATGTTCTTTGACTATTCTCTTCACCTTCTTTCATCCAGTCCCCACCTCCTCCCTCCCCTCTGACAGCTTTCAGTCTGTTCCATGCATTAATGCTTCTGTTTCTATTTTGTTCATCAGTTTATTTTGTTTATTAGATTCCACATATAACTGAGATCATATGGTATTTGTCTTTCTCTGACAGGCCAGTTGACTTTTGACATCTTTTATATTTGAGATCCAATTGTTGATGTTGCTGAAAGGGTTTGAATCAGGTTCCAAGCTTCTATAATCCCTTTTCTACAGCTTCTAACGGCCCTCCAGAATGGTCATCCTCTTCAGCTGTCCTCCCTACTCGTATTTGGAGTAGGACAGTTAAGCAATCAATACTTAAACTGGTAAATTAAACTTGTTTTGTTTAGACCTGAAGAGGGTCCTAGTAGAGTGTTATCCCCAGAAAATCCTCCCCTGTTCCTTTTGCAGGCCCTAACCAGCTCTTTGCACTTTTTAAAAATTATATTGAATTTATTGGGGTGAGACTGTTAACAAAAGTATTCAGATTTCAGGTGCACAATTCTACAACATATCATCTGTACACTGTATGGTGTGTTTACCACCCCAAGTCATCTCCTTCCATCACGATTTATCCCCTCTATACCCTCTTCCACCTCCCTCCACCCTCTTCCTCTGGCAATCACCACACTGTTTTCCATGTCCTGGAGTTTTTTTCTGTTTTGTACTTTTTGGATATAGATATTTCTAGGTCATGTCTGTGCCAGTCAATGTAAAAGTTTTTACGATCCTTTTTTTATCATTACTAGAAATGGTCATTTTTTAATGAACAATAATTGATGGATTTGTCAACATAAACATTAACCTATATAGCAAATTTATTATGATGAAAATTAAAATTTAAATGATAAAATAGAAAAAAACTTGGTCAAAACACACAATAAAAGATAAAGCCTTAAGTGTATAATATATTTATTTAATATATGTATTTTGAGGCTTGCCATTTTCTTAATGCTATCTTTTGATGGGCAAAAAATTTTTAATTTTCATGAAGTCTACGTTATCAACTTTAAAAAATAGTTCACATTTTGTATTCAACACTAATGTACAATAGTATCCTCCCTTAACATAGGCAGTTCTCTCACTCAACTAGCAGCCCAACTAGCTTACTCCTGTGAAAGCATACTGACCCTTGCTACTCAACCTAACATGGAAACATGTTGAAAATGCATAATTTCAGGCTTCTCCTCAGACTAATTTGATTTTAACAAGATCCCAGTGATTGGTAAGCACTAACCTATGCAAAATTCCAACATCTCACAATTAGCCTATAACTTCATTGTGAGTTTCTTCCCCATTGATACCATAAAGACCTCTAACTAAATAACACAGCACTCAAGTAACTTTTTCACCTCTAACATTTTGAACATTAGGGCAAAAGATTTTATGTCAATGTGGGGATGGGTAGATTTTCATGTTTATTTGTTCTTAGTCATCATATTTAGTTTTCCTCCAGATACTCTACTGCAGCCAGGGAGCCTAAGTAGAACAGCTAGATTAGTTTATATATTTTAGAAAACCTGTTTCCTTGCTTCTCCTAAAAGACCACTGAGTCAAGTAATGCCTTTTTCCCACCATCTGGTTAGCTCCTATGCTAATTCATTTTGTTCCTGCTCTGAAAAAGCGTCATTTAAAACTCATAATCTGGTTGGGCAACTGCTTTCTTTCCCTCTGTGTTGCTGGTTATTCTCAGAGAGATTTCCTAAAAGAATAATACTTTTTTGTGCATTAATTTGCCCAACAGTCTTTAAGATACACCAGTGTAGGTGAACAACTAATTTATGCAACACCATGGTTTGCATAGAAAAGGACTATAATTGCACCTTATTTAAACTACACTAACACCTGCATTTGAAGAGATTCAAATGGATATAGTGCTATGCGAGGTAGCTATTCCTAGAGTGTTTGTTGATCAGTGCATGAGAACTGCACTTGCATTCATTCATTCAATTGTGCTAACAAAATGAGGATTGACAGATCCTTGAGTAACCCACCAAATCTTAAACAGGGTTGCCATATTTTCTGTAGACAGTAAAATCAATAACTAAACAACATATACAGTGTGACAAGGAAACATGGGCTGCAGGCAAAGTTCTTTTGCTTACTAGTTTTATGAACTTGGGCAAATTACTTAGACTATCTGAATCTCAATTTCCCTCATATGTGAAATGGTGATAAATGAAATGTGAGAATCAAATTCAATAATTTAGAAATATTTTGACAGTTTTCTTGGCCTGTAATCTATGTTCAACAAACATTGCTCTGATGATTATTTCATAGAGCACAAGTAGTCAGGTTTCATGCTTAGAATCCATACCCTTTTCCAGTCTGAAAGTAAAGGTTGCCTTGTATATGTGTTTGTGTGTATGTTTGTATGCATGCATATGTGTATGTATTTGGGATTTGAGCTATCAAAGAAACTTGACTTTTTTTCATCTGACTTATTTCACATAGCACAATACCCTAAGGTCCATTCATGTTGTCACAGATGGCAATAATTCATTATTGTTTATGGCTGAGTAGTATTACACTGTAAATATATGTGTGTGTGTGTACCACATCTTCTTTATCTATTCATCCAGGTTGTTTTCATATCTTGGCTATTGTGAATTATGTTGCAATGAACAGGGGAGCATAAATATCTTTTTAATTAAATCTATTGGCATGACATTGGTTAATGAGATTATATATGTTTCAAGTGTACATTTCTATGATACATAATCTGTATATTGCATTGTGTACCCGCCATCCAAAGTCAAATCATCTTCTTTCACCATATATTTGCCTTCATTTACTTTTTACTAGTCCCCCACCCCTTTCCCTCTGTTAACCACCATACTGGTGTCTGTGTCCATGAGTTCCAGTTTCATATCTCACATATGAGTGAAATCATATACTTCTTAGCTTTTTCTGACTGACTTATTTCACTTAGCATATTCTCAAGGCCCATCCATGTTGTTGCAAATGGCAGTATTTCAAACTTTGTTAAGGGTGAGTAGTATTATGTTGTATATATGTACCACATCTTCTTTACCCAATCAACTATTGAAGGATACTTTATTTGTCTCCATGTCTTGGCCACAGTGAATAATGCTGCAGTGAACATAGGGGTGCATATATCTTTGCAAATAAATGTTTTTAAACTTTTTTGGTAGATACTCAGAAGGGATTGCTGGTTCATATGGTAACTCCATTCTTCATGTTTTAAGGAACAGCCAGGCTGTTTTCCATATTGGCTGTACCACTTTACAATTCTACCAACAGTGTACGAGGGTTTTCTTTTCTCCATATGATCTCCAACAGCTGTTATTTCTAGTATTTTTGATAATGCCATTCTGACAGGTATGAGGTGATAGCTCATTGTGGTTTGATTTACATTTCCCTAATAAGTAGTGATCTCAAACATCATATATGGAATATAAAACAAAAAAGGAATAAACAAACAAAACAAAACAAAACAGAAATAACTCAGACACAGACAACAGGTTGGCAGTTATGGAGGGGAAGGGGGGCTAGGGGACTGAAATGGGTAAATGGTCAGTTGTACAATGATTAATAGAAACTAGACTTTTGGTGGTGACCACTTACAGTGTATACAGATATTGAAGTATAATGTACACCTGAAACTTATATAATGTTATTAATCAGTGTTACCTCAATGAAAAATTTGAAGTGAGAGGCATGAAAAACCATGAGTGACTGGTGAGAAGTAGAATAGGCAAACAGAAGCTTGTTATCATTGCACATTCCATTTTCATTTTAAGTATATGACCAGAGACTATGGGCAGAAATGCTCAGGGATAGGACAGTTATTTCAAATTCCCCTGATCATTAAGCCAACTGAAGGACTAAAGATGGTTCAGAATTTGCCATCTCTGCCTACTAAAAGAAAATGTCACATCATTTTTTGTATGTGTTGTATCAAAAATTCTGGGAGATCTCTGGACATAGACTAGAAATGTGGTAACTAAGCATGGGGAGAATGTTCTCCTTGCCAGGCAAATATTTTTAAAAATGACAGTGGCTGTTGGGTCAGATAATATTGCACATGAAGAACTGATTGGTAAAAGCACAGAAAGACTTTGCATTTTCTGATACCAGCTCTCTAAGCTGGGCTTACTTGTAAGGTTCCTTAAGTTCAGCTGATTCCTGATAGGGACTGAAAGGACTATGGCAGACTACTTCACATGGAATAATGGGAAAGCACATAAATGCAGAAACATGGAAAGGCAACAGACTTTTTACTGTTGTTTAGTAGGACAGTGGAAAGTCAGATACTGAAGTTCTTTGTGGTGTGCTTCTTCAGTTAAGAAGGCCATAAACCCTCCCTACCTATATCTCTGCCTTCCTTTTTTCTTGGCAGCCAGTTTAGGGTGTGTTACATGAAGTACCTGCCTTTTGGGATTTTATGTGAGCTTAAATTAGTGAGTTTCTATTGCAAAGGTAACAGCTTGATAGGCAATCAGCTTAATAGCTGAAGGTTATTCTTAAATATTACATTGCACATTTATTATTATGTGTACCTTACAAAAGTGCTTACCAAGGAGGTATGTGCCAGAAAGTACTATTGATTTGAGAGCCCTTTGCTGCACTGTGGTACGCACTCTCATTAGGCCAACATCTGAGATGTGAAGGACTCTATTCCTGCAGCAGGCACTATGTGAAAATGGCCAGTAAAATAGTGTGCTACTGACATCACACCCTTGCTCCTACTTTTCCAGTATTGAATGAAAATTCTCTTAGCCTTTGCCTGTGTTATTCCTGTGAATTCTGAGGTCATTGGGAAGTAAGGGGATGCTTATCAGTCTGAATTCTCTCAGTACTCTTAAGCTGCCCTGCCTTCCTTATCCCACCTATCTCCTACTTTGTACATTTGCCTCTTGCATCCTTAGTGGTAACTATGGAACTCTGGATGGAGGCGTGTATGCTTCAGCACTTTTAGCTCCCTTTTCTTAAAGGAGGTCATACAGTGAGAAGAACTGTAAGGTAAGACAGACTTGGATTTTACTCTGGACTCTGCCAATCACTAGCTATATGCCCTTGAGTTAATGAGTTCAATGTCTCTGAGCCTTATTTTTCTGATCTAAAAAATTAATCTAGAAACTCATGTATAGAGTTGACAGAAGAATTTAAAAGAATGCGTCTAGTATTTGGAACAGTGTATGGTACATACTAGACACCTTACAAATACTACAATTTACCTAATATTTCTGTAAGCATGAAGCAGTCCCCATGCTCCTACAGGATCCCCAGGAAGCCCAGGTCCTCTCTGCTCCCTTGACCCACTCAGTGACTTTTCTGACTCTGCTCAGGGAATTCCAGCTAAGATCTCCCCTCTCAGTCATGACCCTTAGTCCTCTTCTATCAGTATTCCAAGAGTTTACAGAAATTAAAATGGTCCTTGTTCTAACAATAGTTGAAAACCATTGGCCTGTAGCATCTGGAGATTAATCTCTTACCTGGAGCCCTCTTTAATGGAACTGATGCTTTTGGTGTCTTGGCAACTGGTTTAGGCCTAGCTTTTCCTTGCACCATCAGATCCTTGATTCTAGTTGAGCTGGTAAGGGTGGAGGGAGGAACACTGTAACATAGCTCCCACCAAGTCTCTGAACAAATGCCACAAAGACTGATGATGGCCAAGCCCAAGCTTCAAGGCAGACAGAGGAATTGGGCTTTATTTCACTCACTCCACAACTTTATAAACTAGAAGTTGTTTAAGGCATGGCTAGGGTCGATGTCGGCCTCATGGACGGAAGAGTAGAGCTTCTAGTAGCAGTTACCAGTTTTTTATGCCTAAACTCATGGAGCTGTCATGTTTAGACTGCAGTCTGACCCCTTGTGTCTGAAAAATTTGAAGGCCTCCATGCTTCACAGAACTAGAATGGGCAAAATCATCCATTTGAGTTTTCTGAAATCCCTGGCTCTGTCTACAGAAACTTAAAGCAATGGCTAGAAAAGACACATTCAATCTAGCTTTTTGGAAATCAATCTCAATGGCTTAGGTAGGAACTAGAGGGATTTCTTCAGAGGTGGCCTTGACAAAGCAACAGGCCAAAGCAGAGTGGTGAATTGGAAGGCACATGGAGGTGGAACTACCTATTAGATCATTCAATGCTATGATGAGTTGCTGAACCTCTTTGTCCTCTTTCCTTAGTATAGCTACAGAACCCCTTCTTATAATTATCTGATTTTTGCCTTTCTTACTATAATATGTGATAGGGATAATAATAGCACTCAACTTATAGCAGTTTTCTGGAGAGTAGATAAGAAAATACATGCAGTTAGCACTGTTCCTGGCACATAGAAGCAAGGGTTTCAGTAAACAGCTCCCTCCCTCTCCCCTGCTTCTTTTTCCTGACACACAAAGAACCCCACCACCTTCCAGGAAGCCCTGTTCATATTGCTGTAGAAAATATTTCATTTCAGGCTGTCTTCCCTCAGCACCTATAGAGGTTGCCTCCCACACAGCTGATGTGCACATTCAGACAGCAAGTGACTCAGGGACACTGTCAACAGGGTGATGAAAACCACGAGAGAAGACGATAGTCTGAAGGCAGAAGTAACTACTGTGAGCCCAAGTGCCCACTGATCAATGTTCTCAGCAAGCTGAAATGGTGCCATTAGGGTGATGGAAGGTTTTGCTGAAACTGAATTTGTTAGAATAGTTTAAAATCCTCACTTAGATACTTTGCCAAATTAATGAAATCACAGCAGCAAGAAAACCTGATAATTTACACACAGTACCAGAGGTTGTGAACTAGGTTTCAGATTTCCTTGAGAGCTGATACATTTTCAGCAATGTACTCAGACAATAGGGGAGGTAGAAGTAACTGCTGCTGTCAGTGCGGACACTCATGGTCCACCTTGTGTCAATGAAATGTAGCTCTCTTTTTGGTCTCATCCTCCTGGTCTTAGTGGCTCCTGCATGGCATGATTCTTCCCCACATTTTTCTTGCCTTTTGACCCCTCTCTGTACAATCAGCTTAGCCTTTGCCTGTGCTCTGTCCTCTTCTACCCTTTCCTTTTGTGTACTCACATCTTTCAGGGTTGTTGATTTTTCACCTTCTACCATGTTGTCCATTCTCCTGTGCCTAATGTGGCTGCCAGTTAGATCTACCAGTTTACCCTAGTCATTTCATTCAATTTCAAGAGTTTGAAGGTAGAAAGGACATCATTTGAAGAAATAAGGCTGTCTAAGAGTTAGAGTTTTATGAAAAGTGAATGAGCTTTCTAGATAGGTTGTGAGATCCCCTCCATGAAAGATATACAAGAGGCAGTTTAATGGCCCATTGATGTAGACATTGGAAGAAGATTTTTACAATAATATCTGATGGAGAAATATCAGGGGAACACTTTGTAAAGTATATGGTTGTCTAACCACTATGCTGTACACCTGAAACTAATACAAGATAATATTGAATGTAAACTGGGATTGAAAAACTTAAACAAATTTAAAAAAATAAAAAAATTTATAAGTCCATCTAAGCAAAAGAAAAAGAATTCTGAGATCCTATAAACTTTAGCAAGAGCAACTCTCTCATTTTACAAATGAGAAAATTAACTTAGAGGTTTAAGGAGATACAGTCAATACATAAACAGGTGTAAAAGCCCAGGCTTCCTGACTTCTAGTCTAGGGCTTTCCTCACTCTATCATACTGGTGGCCCCAATCCCACCTTCAATCCTACTCCCTCTGGAAATCTCTCCTTAATGAAATGCATTTCAGCCTCAGTTACATTATACCTTGAAGTACAACACCTTACCTTCCAAAAAATTCTACTACCACCATGACTCTCAGTCACACACCAATAAGGGAGGGAGACATTAAACTTTTTATTAAGAAATGTCTTTGTCAGGCTGCTAGATGTACCACTGCCAGTGAAAATAATATAACTTGGAAGGAGGTATATAAGGACTTCGGCAAATACTCCCATCCTTTCAGGTGCTCTCCATGCCTTACTTCTTGATTACATATGATTAGTTAGGCAAGAAGTCTTAACTGAACCTCTGGGTTGGCCCTGCCAAGTCCACCATTATATGAAATGAAGAAAAACAAAAGAAAGAGTCATGGTTGCTTTCAGGAATCTGAGGTTCTTGTTAGGAAGATAGCATGCATATAAGAAAATCACTTGGTAACAATTACAAGTAACATGGCAGCAAGCACACAATCCTATGTTTAAACAGAAATGGTAGATAAGAGGTTGGGAGGCATAAGGGAAAAGATTAGGGTTATTTCTTCATCAATTTTTTTTTCACAATTGCTCTACCACTATCATCAACAAACATTGATGTATGCCTGCTCTGTTGGATGGGGAGAAAAGGAGGCATCCATGCCAGCATGGGGATTAAGGTCATGCATGCAGGCAGCAAGTACTCGGGGTCAAGAATGTTCAGGTGTCTGGGTGTGCAGAAAAGGTGGTAAAAGCAGACACCCCAAGTGCCTAAAGAGAAGGGAGAGTTTTCCTACAGAATGCACATCACAAGCTGCTCCTTGAAGAATATCTAGGAAATAGAGAAGCATAAGGTGAATCAGGCATGAAGGAAGGATATTTAGTTTACTCTAAGGGTGTAGGAGATAACATTGAAAAAAGAGGAGTCCACTGTTAAAGGCCATGGATGATACATTAAGTAAGGAGTTTGTAGTTTATCCTATAGCCACCTGGGTGCAACTGAAGGTCTCTGAAAAGAAGAGTAGAGGTATAAACTTTATAAAAAGTTGTTTAGAAGTATTCATTTGACTTCCAGGTGTGGATTGTTAGTTTTAGTGATTGTGGGGAAATGATCATGTAGATGTGCATCTGGAGCCAAAGCCTGGAGATGTAAATTTCAGGAAGAAGAAATAGGTAAAAGTGAAGTCCTTGTTTTGGTGTGGGTATTTATGGAAAACAATACACTACATTTTAAAAGCAAAGATCAAAGGATGTTGTTTACTTATAATCAATAAGCAACTCTTCAGTGATTTGGGGCATTTGAACTCTTCTTCCAGTTTCATGTTTTAAAGGAAATATAAGAACAAGGTAACTATTGATTTATTCTTTTAATTATGCATGAATAAAAGTATCTTATACTCCTGTGAATTTCTTTCCTTCTTTAAACCTAAATATACCTAAAATACTACATATTGCTAAATTAACAATGCTATAACATTAAAATAAATTTTTAAAAATAACCTCTTGTCCCTGACAGTATAATCTTTTTTATTTTCCATGTTCCCTTTCACAGTTGATCCCAACATATAATTTATTTTATAAGATTTTCATTAGTTACTTATATAACTGTCATTAAAACTTATATCTTAACTGAATGTATTTTAACTGAAAACTCACCAAAATTAACAAAAATATAAAATAGACTTTAAAATAAAATGCTGCATTGAGGACTTCCGCCAAGATGGCAGCGTAGGTGGTCGCACTCGCTGCCCGCACATCCAGAATGTCCATACAACTAATGCAGTAGCAAAAATTTAAACAACCAGAACGGACAGAATCGAACTGAAGGGAAGTCCGACACCCAGGAGGTAGGAGAAGACAAACATCCAGGCCGGTGAGCGGGGCAGAAACGGGCGGAGGAG